>JAJQKJ010002765.1:0-115000 GCA_029574335.1 Rana kukunoris | reverse complement strand
ACCTAGCTCCAATCAAGCCGAACCAAATTCAGCCCAAACCCAACTAAACCTAACCCAAATAAAACTCAACCCAAACCCAATCCAAGCAAACCAAACTAAACTCAATCCAAACCAAACCAAACTCAAACCCCACCCTCAGCCAAACCTAACCCCAACCAAATCTAAACCCAGAGCCATCCCCTGTACTCATCTTGCCAGCACCCTCCCCTGCTCCAACCTCCGTCACAGCCAGCACTTTAGTCCCCGGTGTTTGCATCGAATGCTAAACGGAGCAGGGATGTCACTTCCTGGTACTCGGAACCAGCGTTTGGCTGGAAAACAAGGTGCTGTCACAAGAAAGATGGCCACCTCCTGCCCCGTACACTGTAAAACACGGGTCGGGGGTTATCAGGGATTCTTCTGGCACTTTACAAAGACACTGCAAAAAGATGGCAGGGTTGATTTACTGAATGCAAATAGGCTGCTGGTGAAAATAATACCCAATTACATGCAAGGACTTTAAAAAAAAAAAAAACTGTATTTCTCTTTCGTTCATGGACGGACACGGCAGCAATTGACCTTAGGGTATTATCCTCCCTTTTAGGAGATTGACAAGGCAGAAAAACAGCATGTTAAGTGTTAAACACTCCGCACAGTACCTCCCAGGGGGCGGATCCCCCGGGTACATCACCCACTCTCTGCTCTGCAGCCTCAGTTTTTTTTCTGCCTAGCAAGGAGATGACATGGCTCCTCTGGGCCCATGTGCTCTGGAAGTTTTTCTTGCACGTAATTGGCTGATGGAAGTCGGCACAGCAGCACCTCATTCACCAGCCTAAGGGCTCATCCACACCAGTGGTTGAAGGGCAATAAAACCCTCATGGTTCAGCTGCCTTTCTACACCAAAAAAAGGGGGAATGGTCCTGGGATTCACCTCCTTGTAATGTGGTGCCGTACCCCCAAGTAATTGTACCGAAACAAGAAAATAGAGATCTGACACCAACTTGAAGCTTGCGCAAGGAATATTTATTGCGAAATGTATATATTTACGAAAAATTAAAATGGCAACCCAGCGCCCCCCCCCCCCACATCCAAATCTTCCTCCGAGGAAAAGAACAATCCCCCTCCCAAACTGCTCACCTTGTAGCTGCTGTGGCCATGATGCTTTGCTGCCGCAAAAAATATACCCCCAGTCGCTACATTCGCCAAGCGAGACCCGTTAGTAAATCGGCCCCAGTCTCTCTTTCAATCGGTTCTACAACAAACTGAGCCTCTTAGACTATCTGAATGCAAATATGAGTAAGTCCTGGTCCGGCTTTCACTCCGAGTCCTCCCGCCAAAGCCGAGTTTTCTCATTTTAGAGTGAGCTCTGACCCAGTTGGCCGATGATTCAGACATTTCAGAATGGACAGGTCCTCTTTAAATATCTCTCTCCTCTCCAAATCGCATGACATTAGCGGAGCCCCTGAAAGCGTGAAAAGCAGCCAAGTTCTTAGTGTGGAAAATTTGACTCGAAAACATCTTTTCTCCAGAGAATGGAGCGCAGCGGTGTGTTTAAAAAAATAAAGAATTCTGGAGGTCAGATAAGTGGACAGGCCGGGTGTTCAGAATCCGAGGGATTGACAACCAAAATCAGCATGGTGCCTTATTGCCATGCAACCAATTCCAGATGTCTCCCCCGGCCTCTTAAAACGATCCAGCTGGACCAAGTCCGTGTGACGCCAGCCACTTCCAGGAATCTGGGGGGCCCCTGGTTTAGTGTACTTTCACATGCCAGGCTCTCAGTGCAGTGTACTTACATTTGCCAGGGGCCCGTTGTAGTGTATGTTTACTTGCCAGGAGTCCAGTGTAGATTTCTTATACTTGCCAGGGGCTCGGTGTAGTGTACGTTCACTTGCTAGAGGCTCGGTATAGTGTGCGTTCACTTGCTCCAGGCTCGGTATAGTGTGCGTTCACTTGCTCCAGGCTCAGTATAGTGTGCGTTCACTTGCTCCAGGCTCGGTATAGTGTGCGTTCACTTGCTCCAGGCTCGGTATAGTGTGCGTTCACTTGCTCCAGGCTCAGTATAGTGTACGTTCACTTGCTCCAGGCTCAGTATAGTGTGCGTTCACTTGCTAGGGGCCCGGTGTAGTGTACGTTCACATGCCAGGAGTCCAGTGTAGTTTACTTATACCTGCCAGGGGCCTGGTGTAGTGTACATTCAATTGCTAGAGGCTCAGTATAGTGTACGTTCACTTGCTAGGGGCCTGGTGCAGTGTACTTATACTTGTCAGGGGCCTGGTATAGTGTACTCCTACTTGCCAGGGGCCCGGTGTAGTGTACTCCTACTTGCCAGGGGCCCAGTGTAGTGTACTCCTACTTGCCAGGGGCCCGGTGTAGTGTACTCCTACTTGCCAGGGGCCCGGTGTAGTGTACTTTTACTTGCCAGGGGCCCGGTGTAGTGTACTCCTACTTGCCAGGGGCCCGGTGTAGTGTACTCCTACTTGCCAGGGGCCCGGTGTAGTGTACTCCTACTTGCCAGGGGCCCGGTGTAGTGTACTACTACTTGCCAGGGGCTCGGTGTAGTGTACTCCTACTTGCCAGGGGCCCGGTGTAGTGTACTCCTACTTGCCAGGGGCCCGGTGTAGTGTACTCCTACTTGCCAGGGGCCCGGTGTAGTGTACTCCTACTTGCCAGGGGCCCGGTGTAGTGTACTCCTACTTGCCAGGGGCCCGGTGTAGTGTACTCCTACTTGCCAGGGGCCCGGTGTAGTGTACTCCTACTTGCCAGGGGCCCGGTGTAGTGTACTCCTACTTGCCAGGGGCTCGGTGTAGTGTACTCCTACTTGCCAGGGGCTCGGTGTAGTGTACTCCTACTTGCCAGGGGCCCGGTGTAGTGTACTCCTACTTGCCAGGGGCCCGGTGTAGTGTACTCCTACTTGCCAGGGGCCCGGTGTAGTGTACTCCTACTTGCCAGGGGCCCGGTGTAGTGTACTCCTACTTGCCAGGGGCCCGGTGTAGTGTACTCCTACTTGCCAGGGGCCCGGTGTAGTGTACTCCTACTTGCCAGGGGCCCGGTGTAGTGTACTCCTACTTGCCAGGGGCCCGGTGTAGTGTACTCCTACTTGCC
Organism: Rana kukunoris; assembly: GCA_029574335.1. NCBI lineage: Eukaryota > Metazoa > Chordata > Amphibia > Anura > Ranidae > Rana > Rana kukunoris. The sequence goes on along the minus strand of JAJQKJ010002765.1, from coordinate 111,916 downwards.
AGGGGCCCGGTGTAGTGTACTCCTACTTGCCAGGGGCCCGGTGTAGTGTACTCCTACTTGCCAGGGGCCCGTGTAGTGTACTCCTACTTGCCAGGGGCCCGGTGTAGTGTACTCCTACTTGCCAGGGGCCCGGTGTAGTGTACTCCTACTTGCCAGGGGCCCGGTGTAGTGTACTCCTCCTTGCCAGGGGCCCGGTGTAGTGTACTCCTACTTGCCAGGGGCCCGGTGTAGTTTACTTAAACTTGCCAGGGGCCCGGTGTAGTGTACGTTCACTTGCTAGAGGCTCAGTATAGTGTGCGTTCACTTGCCAGGTTCCCGGTGTAGTATACGTTCACTTTCATGTTCTCCTTTAAGGCAGCGGGAGGGGGTGTGTCAGGGTGTGTGTCTTGTGCTCACATACTTTTGCTAATAGGTGGCCCTCATTCCTATCTCAGAAAGTTGGGAGGTGTGGGTGTACATGTTCTCAACAAGCAGTAAAAACACTTTAAAACAAGTCCTCATTCACCTCTGTAGCTATAGGCATTGTGGAGAAATTCATTTTCGCAAAACACAACAGTGGCAATTAAATCTCCACTTTTTTTTAATTTAAATTTTCTGCTTTAAAATTAAGTTTTTTAGGATCAGCACAATTAAAAATACATTACAGGGAATGTATACAAGTCTACCACCTTCATATAGAAAGAGCGATATTCACAAATCGGGGACATGCAATATCCCAAAGAAAGCTTCTAGTGTCGGGCTTGTGAGGTGAAGTGGTCCATGATGATGGTAAGTTCAAAAGGCTTCATGTTTTTATCACGGCCATAAGTATTTGTGTGATTTCTTTTTACACATCGAATACAACCCCTAATATGTAAACTATCACAAAGTATAACATTTGTAACGGTCACCACAGTTTACGATCTTCCATCAACCCAAGACAGCTTATGCGACAGTCCGACAACCCATGTAGACACGATCCATTCCATTCCCCAGAATTAAGACGAGACAAGCTCCGTTCTCTCTGGTTTCAAAATTTATGAATGATTTAAAGTGGTAGTATACTCTATACTACCACTTTCACTTACAGGTAAGCCTATAATAAGGCTTACCTGCAAGTATAAAGAATATATCCCCCCCCCCCCCCCCCGCAGTGTGCCGCTGATTGCAGCAGCGCATGCGCAGCGGGGATCCTCGGCGAAAGGACCGGCAGCCGATGGACCTTGCCGAATTGAAGACTCCCGCGTGCATGAGCGGGAGTGACGACATCGCCGCTCCAGCCAATCGCAGCGATACCCGGAAGACACGCCGGAGCAAGATGACGTCTCGCTCGGCGTGGACCAGGTAAGTGCTCTTCACCTCGTTTCGAGGTAAGTATTTCATAATCGGCTAGTATGCGGTGCTAGTATGGCTTTTGCCTTTCAGGTGGAAAAAAAATAAAAAATGTAATCGCGGGTATACAACCGCTTTAATGGTAAACTCAGCCGGTTCTTATACAGTTACAAACATGTCACAGTAAGAGCCCTTTCACACTGGTGCGTTTTTGCCGCGTTTTCGCTGTAAAAATAGCGCTATTAAAACGCTCCCCATGCCCCTCTCCATTGAAATGAATTAAAAACGGAGCGTTGAAATAGCGGTAAAAAAGGGAGCTGTGGTGGCTCAACGTGATTGGCACTGCGCTGACAAGCCGTTCACCTCTGCAGCCAAGGGTTCGGATCCCGGTCTCGGCTACATGTGAAATTAAGTTTGGTGGTCTCAGCCCGACTCCCGGTGGGTGTGCTATGCAAGGTATGCCTGTGCTTAGTATGCCCACACAAAAACCACCACACTTACACACACACACACACGAAATTGGTTTAACACGCACGCACTTTGGCCATGCGGTCTCCTAAAAAAATAGAGGCGAAGGACCTACGGGGCTGGCTGAGCGGGCTAGACCTTGCCTCATAGGGGGAGTCCCTCTGCCCCGTCGGGCTCCCAAGCAGAGCTGGTAGGGCGGGGTGAGTGGGAGGTCCTCCCTCATACCCGCCATTGCCACCCGGGGGCATGGAGAAGGATGACAGATTGCCTCTGGGGGGGGAGGGTCTGCCTACTCCCAACTCCTGCAGTCCGGCTCCTCTCTCTCGAGTTCACGCACAAAATTCACTTTAAAAAAAAAAAACACTGCAATTTTACAGCGTTTTTAATTTCAATGGGGAGTGTTTTAATAGCGCTATTTTTACCGCGAAAACGCTGCAAAAACGCACCAGTATGAAAGGGCTCTTAATCACAGGGACAATGAAACTCTCCACCCCCCTCATCACACAGTGGGGCTTCAATCACATTATTTTAGCTAATGACATTCAGGTGCGTTAATTATCCCCTAGACGTCCCGACTCTGCCAATAAGTGATTCACCTGCAGAATACACATTCCTATGTCAGACGTTCTGTCTCCGACAAAAAGGTATTCACACCTGTTCATCGGCTTAAAACAGTGTTATTAGCATCTCACAATGAAAGGTCTTAGGAGCTGACGCAATTAACATCTCAAAAGCATGTGTCCTCACCTTGAATGAAACATTGACCTTTACAGATTGTAATATGTCCAGATCTCCTGCAAAACATGAATTATCATTTCTTAGTCACCCTATGCCCAAAAGTCCTTTAGTGACGCTGGCACAGGAGTACCCTCCATCCCTCAAAAGTCTCTGGGCGGCACGGGTCATTCCGTTACAACATTTATCAAAAGTTAGCCATTAGACGTTTAGTTCCAAAATATATTTTTTTTAACAAATTTAGACAAATTGGTTCATTTGGAAATATTGAAATTTTGTAATTTTAAGAATTTTTTGCTGTTTGGAAAATGCGAAAATTTTAAAATACGAAAAAATAAGAACGAAAATTCTAAAAAACCTGAAATAATTTAACTATTACTAACTATTAAATTATAGGTATTGGAATTTTCTTTCCGAATTTTTTTTTGCATTTGTTTTAGTTTCATTCGTTTTTCTTTTCGAAATTTTGAAATTCAAAAATCAGAAAATAAGAAAGGAAATTTCAAATAAAACGAATAACTATTAAATTATAGGTATTGGAATTTCCTTTCAAATTTGGCTGTTAGTGAACGTTACGAATTTATCCGAAGTTACGAATTATCTGTAATAACGAATGCCACAACTAAACGAGTGAAACGTGTAACAAATTAATAATAATAAATAACATCAATCATAATAAAAACATTATTATTATGTTCCATTCCATTTGTTTAGATGCGGCGTTCGTTATTTCGGATAGTTTGTAACTTCGGATAAATTCGTGGTGTTCACTAACACCCAAATTTGAAAGGAAATTCCAATACCTACCGCAGAGGTGATCAAATACCACCCAAAGAAAACTCTATTTGTAGGGGGAAAAAAGCCAATTTTGTTTGGGAGCCACGTCGCACGACTGCGCAATTGTCAGGTAAAGCGGCGCAGTGCCGAATCGCAAAAAGTGGCCTGGTCTTTAACCTCTTAAGGACCGCCTACTGTACATTTACGTCAGCAGAATGGCACAGCTGGGCACATCAATGTGTATATATACGTTGGTTCTAGTACCCAGCCGTGGGTCACGGGTGCACGCTCCCGTGACCCGGTTCGAAGCTCCAGGACTCGCGGACCCGATCGCCGCTGGAGTGCGGCGATCGTTCCCCGGAGCTGAAGAACGGGGAGAGCCGTGTGTAAACACGGCTTCCCCGTGCTTCACTGTGGCTGCAGAATCGATTGCGTCATCCCTGTTATAGGGGGACGTGATCGATGACGTCACACCTACAGCCATACCCCCCCTACAGTTGTAAACACACACAGGGAACACACAATCCTACAGCGCCCCCTTGTGGTTAACTCCCAAACTGCAACTGCCATTTTCACAGTAAACAATGCAATTTAAATGCATTTTTTGCTGTGAAAATGACAGTTGTCGCAAAAATGTGTCAAAATTGTCCGAAGTGTCCGCCATAATGTCGCAGTCATGAAAAAAATCACTGATCGGCGCTATTAGTAGTAAAAAAAAATTTTTTTATGAAAATGCAATAAAACTATCCCTTATTTTGTAAACGCTATAAATTTTGCGAAAACCAACCGATAAACGATTATTGCGATTTTTTTTTTACCAAAAATAGGTAGAAGAATACGTATCGGCCTAAACTGAGGTGAATTTTTTTATATATTTTGGGGGGATATTTATTATAGCAAAAAGTAAAAAATATTGAATTTTTTTCAAAATTGTCGCTCTATTTTTGTTTATAGCGCAAAAAATAAAAACCGCAGAGGTGATCAAATACCACCAAAAGAAAGCTCTATTTGTGGGGAAAAAAGGACGCCAATTTTGTTTGGGAGCCACGTCGCACGACCGCGCAATTGTCTGTTAAAGCGAAAGCAGTGCCGAATCGCAAAAAGGGGCAAGGTCCTTTACCTTGCATTTTGGTCTGGGTCTTAAGTGGTTAAAGGAACAGAATCCTTTTTTTTTTTGTTTAGGGCTACTCAAACTTGAAGAGTTATTTTTAAGGTTTTTGAGGGCTTTAAAAGTTTTTTTGAGTATTTATATATTCTCTTTTTTTTGTGTACGATTTCTGAGGTTGTTTTATTAGACGTAAGAAATAAAAGGGGGGTCAGAATAGCAACTTGAAACTTTTAAAGGAAGGTGCACTTTTTTTAAACTTTTTTTTTTTTTGAGTGTAATTTAAAAAAAAATGAAAAGAATACTTGTGCCTTCTCTTAAATTTTCTTTTTTTTGCAAGATGAAATGAGACAATTTTAGCAAAATTTTGGTAAATGAGAAACAACAAAGTTTGCAGCAGCAAAAAATAAATAAATGTTGTGCTCATCCGTATTCAGGATGAGTCGGTAGATTGGAGCGAGTGGGATGAGACGCAAAATCGTTGTAAATAAGCATTAGGCCGTGAGCCATGCAGAGCGCCTGGTTCAGGATCGGCCGAAATAACGGTAAATCACTATCGGTGCAATAAATGAACCCGTCCTGATCCCGTTATTTCTTGGTCTTCGCTTCTTTTCACCTCAAATATCCATAGCCCCAAATAACTCCTCCTGAACTCATTTTCTTTTGTCAATTTTTGTTTCTTTTAAAACAAAAATTTCGAGAGCAGAGTTTCCACCCGGAATGTCTGTTTGTGTGAAGCTGATGGTGGTTTATTGATCCACTGGCCATACACCTATAGATTATCTGCAGATTTTCTATGGTCAGATGGAAAAAGTGGAATAGATTCCTCCATCTACGCTGAACTGTGTGGACAGGGCCGTCATCAGGGGGGTACAGGCATTACACCTGTAAAGGGCCCGGAGGTCTCCAGGGGTCCTGATGGCAACTCCTCTTAATTTTTTATCATTTTTTATAAAAAAAAATATTTCTTTCTTTATTTTTTTTATTATTATTAAAAGGCCCGGAGGGCCCCAGATGACAGCCCCCTTTTTTTATTATTCATTTTTATATATATTTATTAAAGGGCCAAGAGGTCCCCAGGACCCCTGGTGGCTACTCCCCCCTTTTCTTTCTCGTACATCACGGGACACAGAGCGGCATATTCATTACTATATGGAGTACCTTCAGGTGTGGACACTGGCAATCTCAAACAGGAAGTCCCCTCCCTATATAACCCCCTCCCCTAGAGGGAGTCCCTCAGTTTTTTCGCCAGTGTCTTAGGTGTTGGTCACGGAATAGCTTTGCTCCACATCCTTGGGATTAAGGGCGGGCTAACCGGATCTGTCCAAGGAGCCTCAGTGCCAAAGTGGACAGTACCCGGGCCCCAAGCCGTGGGGTTTTGCCTATAATGCTCCTCTTTGGAGGGCTGGACCCTGGGCCCAGGACTTGGAGTTTGTAAAAACCATAAGTTCCTGTTTGCCAGGGTGCTATATAGGTCCAGGACAGTGGGTACCTTCATAGGACCCCAGGGCCTGAAGGTCTACTACGCTACCCACGGAGATGGGAGAAGATTGGATCAGTTTGCTGGACAAACATCCTGCAGCATGGAGCAGGTAAGGGGGAGCCTGCGGGACTTGGTTCGACAGCAGGCTCTCCGGGGTAACCTAAAAGGGGGGATAGCCTAAGTATGCTCTGCATGGGCAACCTTGCTCACTATGTCTAAGAGAGACAGGATGACACCCTTTCTCCCCCATCACTAGGTTCCCCTGTCTAAGAATGTGTTGCTAGCTAAACCTGCTGCTTTCTTCCTAGGGCTAGTAAGGATCCCTAGGGGCCTTTGGAGAGTCCTACCTGGCCGGGGGTTTGAATCTGCCGCCTGTTCTGCGTTCCTGGATCTCCAGCAGCGCGGCTCCTCCATGTTCCTCCTGTTTCCGGCATACGCGCGCGCGCGAGTGCGCGCGCACGTCTTATAGACGTTTTTCGCGCCGTTCAGACAGGAGGGCGGGGGGGGGGGCGTGCCTGCGGCGTCATACAGGGGCGCGCCTTTGTGCTGTTATAGACAGCAGGCATTGTCAGTGCTCAGTCTGAGGCTGATTTTCAGAAGGAGAGGACGCAGAGCGGCAGAACAGTGACTCCCGGTGGCGGAAGAGGGGTAGTACATGCTGGACTTTGTTCCAATGCCTTTTTTGTTAAGCCAAGAAATTCCCCTTTTTGCAGCAGGTTGGAGGCTGGCAAACTAAGTTTGGGGTCACTGTATGTTGTAAAAAGAAAATATATATAATCTATATTTAAAAAAAAAAAAAAAAAAAAAAAACATACGGGATCCCATCAGTTTTTGGGCATTAGTGATCTATTGTCCCCTAAACTCTGGTTTTGTACTCCTGGCCACTACAGTCTGTTGTGTGGGCGGAGTCCCTCGATTTTGTATTATGGCTTCCAACGGTTCGGGGTCAAAGGGTACAAAAAAGACCAAAAAACAAAAGGGTTCCCTTTCTGATTCTGATGATATGCCGATACTTTCCCCGCAACTTATTAACATAAAAGGCGCCTTGGATGAGCCATTAGGGGGATCTGGTGCGGAGGCTGGCCCAGATCAGCCCAGCCCTGTGTTTATCACAGAGGAGATGCTAGCCGTATCCCTAGGGGGGCTAGAAGAGAGAATAGCAGCATTGATCGCTAGAGCTATTCCTGGTAAGAAACGGGTTAGATCCCCATCACCAAGAGGTGTATCCTCAGATGCTGAGATTCTCTCTCCGGAGGAATTGGAATCACAGGAGGATCAACTAGACCTGAACCAAGAGGGTTCAGGGTTGGAGGGGTCTGCCTCTGAGGAACCATTTTCAGACTCCCAGACAGAAAGACTGTGGGTACAGTCTTTGACGGACATGGTCCGCTCGGCATTTAGTTTACCATTGCCAGAGCCTCAGGTTCCTCCGGTATCCTCTCTGGGCTCTTTGAAAGCTCCGTTAAGCAACGCAGTTTTTCCGGTCCATCCTCTTTTGGAGGAATTGATCTTTCGGGATTGGGTACGGCCGGACAGGATTTTTCTGCCACCGAAAAGATTTGCGGTCATTTACCCCATGGAGGAAAAATTCTCCAAGAGGTGGAGGCTCCCAGTAGTGGATGCAGCCATCTCATGTGTGAATAAATCACTAACTTGCCCGGTGGAAAACATACATATGTTTAAAGATCCGGTTGATAAAAGATTAGAGACACTTTTAAAAGCATCCTTTGCTACGGCAGGAGCAGTGGTGCAGCCAGCGGTGGCTGCAATTGGAGTTTGTCAGGCGTTAAAAGACCAGACAAAGGAAATGTTAAAGGACATGCCTACCCAACAAGCAGAAGAGTTTTCTGACATTCCCAGAGCTCTGTGTTTTGCTGTAGATGCTATAAAAGATTCCATCCAGCAGGCCTCTCGTTTATCACTATTTTTGGTGCACATGAGAAGGCTCTTATGGTTGAAGAACTGGGCGGCGGAGCCCCCATGCAAAAAGCTTCTGGCAGGGTTTCCCTTCCATGGAGGACGACTCTTCGGAGAGGATCTGGATAAATATATTCAGACTATTTCAAATGGCAAGAGTACCCTTTTACCGGTCAAAAAGACATTCCGGGCTCCTACATTTAAAAGGCAGCTCTTTCCTGTCTCGGGGCCCTCAAATTCCAGGCAGTATCGACGGCCGCCTGCACGATCCAACGTTAACAGTAGATCGCAGGGACAGGCCCCTGGGGGTAAGAGGCCGTGGTATCGCAAGCCGTCAAAGACAGCCCCTAAGTCTGCCTTATGAAGGGGCGCCCCCACTCTCGCGGGTGGGGGGAAGGCTTTGTTTCTTCTCAGAAGTTTGGGAAGCCAAGATCCCCGACAAATGGGTCCGGGCATCTGTAACCACAGGTTACAGACTGGAGTTTCTAAGGTATCCTCCGCCTCATTTTCAAGAATCAAGGCTACCAAGGGATCCAGCAAGGAAAGCCTCAATGCTGGCAGCTTTGGATCACCTGCTTTGCCAGGACGTAATTATAGAAGTGCCAGCCCAAGAGCAAGGCCTAGGTTTCTATTCCAATCTCTTTGTCATACCAAAGCCCAACGGCGATGTCAGGCCAATCTTGGACCTAAAGAGGTTAAACGGTTACCTAAGGGTTCGTTCCTTCCGGATGGAATCCATCCGGTCAGCAGCCGCCGCGCTTCAGAAGGACGATTTTCTGGCCTCCATAGACATAAAGGATGCTTACCTTCATGTACCAATCTTTCAGTTGCATCAAAGATTTTTACGCTTCGCGGTGGGGCAGCGACACTTCCAATTCAGGGCGCTCCCCTTCGGGCTGGCCACGGCCCCCCGGGTATTCACGAAGATCCTAGCCCCAGTTCTGGCCAATTTAAGGATCCAGGGGGTCACAGTCCTAGCATACTTGGACGACCTTTTAATCATAGATCACTCACGGCCGGGTCTGCAAAAGGCAGTAAACCTCACGGTTCGGTACCTCGAAGAATTCGGCTGGGTCCTAAACCGGGGAAAGTCAGCGTTCCAGCCTACAAAGCAGTTGGAATACCTCGGCATGAGGTTAGACACAGAACAGCAAAAGGTGTTCCTGCCCCTTGTAAAGATCGAGGCTATCAAGGGGTTGGTTCAGTTGGTTCTAAACAAGAAAAAACCAACTATTCGCCTGTGTATGCGATTACTAGGCAAGCTAGTGGCCACGTTCGAGGCAGTACCATACGCTCAGATCCACACTCGCGTCCTACAGGCAGCCATTCTAGCAGCCTGGGGCAAGAGGGCACATGCCTTAGAGTCCCCTTTGACGCTATCATCAAGGGTCCGACAAAGCCTGGCCTGGTGGTTGAACCCTCAGAACCTTCTAAAGGGAAAATCCTTCAGCCCTGTTGTCTGGAAGGTAGTTACCACAGACGCCAGCCTGGCAGGCTGGGGGGCGGTCTTCGAGGGGTTCTCCCGCCAGGGAACTTGGGTGAAAGCAGAGAGGCAGCTCCCCATCAATATCTTGGAGATCAGAGCTGCTCGCCTAGCCCTTCTGGCATGGACCTCCAGATTAAAGGGGTTCCCGGTGAGAATCCAGTCAGACAATGCCACGGCGGTGGCATACATAAACCACCAAGGGGGAACCAGGAGTCAGGCCGCTCAGAGGGAGGTGAGCTTGATTTTTCAGTGGGCAGAGGTTCATGTACCCTGCATTTCAGCGATATTCATTCCCGGAGTGGACAACCTGCAGGCAGACTTCTTAAGTCGCCAGAGTCTGTTGCCAGGGGAGTGGTCTCTGCATCCCCAGGTCTTTCAGACAATCTGCCAGAGGTGGGGAATGCCAGACGTAGATATAATGGCATCCAGGTTCAACAAGAAACTAGACAGGTTCGTGTCTCGAGCGAGGGATCCTATGGCCTGCGGAACCGATGCGTTGGTTTGCCCTTGGCATCAATTCAAACTTCTATATGCATTCCCTCCACTACAGTTACTCCCTCGCCTGTTGCGCAAGATCAGAGTGGAGAACAAGCCAGTCATTCTAGTAGCTCCGGCTTGGCCCCGGAGGACTTGGTACTCACTAGTCCTGAAGATGGCAGTGGGAGACCCTTGGACTCTTCCTCTACAACCAGACCTACTCTCACAAGGCCCGATCCTCCACCCTACATTACAGCGTCTAAATTTGACGGCCTGGAGGCTGAATCCCTGATTCTCAGGGGTAGAGGTCTGTCTAGGCAGGTAATCCCTACCCTGATTAGGGCTAGAAAGCCGGTCTCCAGGGTGATTTATTACAGGGTGTGGAGGAACTATGTAGGCTGGTGTGAATCCAAAAGATGGAATTCCCGCAAATATACTATTGATAGGGTGTTAAGTTTTCTCCAGCTAGGAGTGGATAAAGGCCTGGCACTAAGCACAATCAAGGGACAGATCTCAGCTCTGTCAGTGTGGTTTCAGAGGCCGCTGGCCACCCACTCGCTGGTAAAGACCTTCATACAGGGGGTCTTGCGTATTAATCCTCCTGTCAAGTCACCAATTTGTCCATGGGACTTAAATCTTGTCCTGTCCACTCTACAGAAACAACCCTTTGAGCCGTTGGCTGAGATTCCTTTAGTCTTACTGACAAGAAAGTTGGTTTTCTTGGTCGCCATAGTTTCGGCCAGGAGAGTGTCAGAATTAGCAGCCTTATCGTGTAAGGAACCATATCTCGTTCTGCATAAGGACAGGGCAGTTCTCCGGCCCCATCCTTCCTTTCTACCAAAGATTATATCCAAATTTCACTTAAACCAGGATTTGGTACTGCCATCCTTCTTTCCAAAACCTACATCTAGAAAGGAGGGGTTGCTGCATACCTTGGATATTGTCCGGGCCATGAAGGCCTATCTTAAAGCTACAGAAAAGATCCGGAAAACAGATGTGTTGTTCGTTCTACCAGATGGCCCCAAGAAGGGGCAGGCAGCTGCAAAATCCACCATCTCAAGATGGATTAGACAATTAATCATTCAAGTCTACGGTTTGAAGAGGTTGCCTCCTCCTTTGTCGGTAAAGGCCCATTCTACCAGGGCCATGGGCGCCTCTTGGGCAGCACACCATCAGATCTCTATGGCTCAGATATGCAAGGCGGCGACGTGGTCGTCAGTCCACACGTTTACAAAGTTTTATCAACTAGACGTGAGAAGGAATGCGGATTCTGCCTTTGGACAGGCAGTACTACAGGCTGCAGTTTGAAATCCTCGGGATCAGAAGCACCCTTGGTTATAAAAAAAAAAAAAAAAAAAGAAGTTTTTTTTCTTGACTAAGTTAGAATTATTATTATTATTTGAGTTTATCTCTAAATTGAATCCTTCTTTGGAAGATGTCTCCCTCCCCTCATTAAAGCATTGCTTTCGGACATCCCATATAGTAATGAATATGCCGCTCTGTGTCCCGTGATGTACGAGAAAGAAAAAGGGATTTTTAAATACAGCTTACCTGTAAAATCCTTTTCTTGGAGTACATCACGGGACACAGAGCTCCCACCCCTCTTTTGGGTGACCATTTTGGGAGGCATACTGCTTGCTACAAAACTGAGGGACTCCCTCTAGGGGAGGGGGTTATATAGGGAGGGGACTTCCTGTTTGAGATTGCCAGTGTCCACACCTGAAGGTACTCCATATAACCCACATAGTAATGAATATGCCGCTCTGTGTCCCGTGATGTACTCCAAGAAAAGGATTTTACAGGTAAGCTGTATTTAAAAATCCCTTTTTTTTTCAATATACATCATTTTTTTTTTTTCTCTTTTTTTTGTAAGGGGCCCAGAGGTCCCTTGGGCAACCCCCCCCCCCCCCCCAATTTGTGGCACCCTCCGCTTCTCAACACTTTCAATTAGCGGCGGCTTCTCAATTTGAGGCGGCAGCACCACCCCCGGTTCTCTGCTCCAGGGGGCCCATGCCTGAAGCTGTGTAAGGGGTCCCATAATACCTGGTGTGTGGATGGAAGAATTCCCCCTACTGGCCCAAGCTTCCATATCTTGCTAGTCGGCCCCGTTGGCTCTCACAATACCTGAACATTCTGATTGGGTGCAGGCATTGTTTAGGTTGAGAGCCAGCAGGGCCGACTAGCAAGATACTGAAGCTTGGCTCAGTGGGAGATTCCTCCATCCACACAGTTTAGCGTACATGGAGAATTCTGTTGCACTTTTTCCATCTAACCATAGAAAATCTGCAGATAATCTACAGGTGTATGGCCAAAAGAGTCTGGATTTTTGGTGTGTTGCTCTGCTTTGACGCTCCCCGTCTTGGTGTGTTGTCTTTGCCGGGTATACAGGGGTGTGGTGGGGTTGGGAAGGAGCCCTCCTAATGGGCCGTGTGTATTTCAGCTGTTGGATTAAAATAAAGATGCTTGAAAAAAAAAAAAAAAGTCCTGGTTTTTGATTTCCTGCACCCACCGTGTCCCCCCAAAAACACATCGCCCATAGCCAATGAAGTTGGGTTATTCTAGTGAAGGCCACAAAGCATTGAGATGGTTCCCAATCCTTGGACAAACTTTGGCCTGGATGAAAGGAATCAAATTGAAGATTCGGGTCAAAGGTGATTGTTCAAAACGGCGTAAAATAATAATTTTGTAAATTGCGATTTGTCGAAAATTATCCATACAAATGATTGATCAGAATCAATACATTCCAAACAAGATTCACTATAGTCAAAGGGCGAAGTATTGGAAGCAACCAATAATTGCATCCGTCTCTACACCGGCCCTTCCCAAACCTTTTACCTTAGAACAGGGGGCTCCAAACCTTTTAAGTAAAGGCCCAGCTTATTGTCCTTCAGACCCCCAGGGCCACCATCAGGGGGGTACAGGCCCCAGATGTTGTTGGTATCAGTGGAAGGAATAGTTCCCCATTGTTGGTATCAGTGGAAGGAATAGTTCCCCATAGTTTGTGTCATGGGAAGGAATAGTTCCCCATTGTTAATGTCATGGGAAGGAATAGTTCCCTATTGTTGGTGTCATGGGAAGGAATAGTTCCCCATTGTTGGTGTCATGGGAAGGAATAGTTCCCCATTGTTGGTGTCATGGGAAGGAATAGTTCCCCATTGTTGGTGTCAGTGGAAGGAATAGTTCCCCATTGTTGGTGTCAGTGGAAGGAATAGTTCCCCATAGTTGGTGTCAGTGGAAGGAATAGTTCCCCATTGTTGGTGTCGGTGGAAGGAATAGTTCCCCATAGTTGGTGTCGGTGGAAGGAATAGTTCCCCATAATTGGTGTCGGTGGAAGGAATAGTTCCCCATAGTTGGTGTCGGTGGAAGGAATAGTTCCCCCATAGTTGGTGTCGGTGGAAGGAATAGTTCCCCCATAGTTGGTGTCGGTGGAAGGAATAGTTCCTCTTAGTTGGTGTCGGTGGAAGGAATAGTTCCCCATAGTTGGTGTCGGTGGAAGGAATAGTTCCCCATAATTGGTGTCGGTGGAAGGAATAGTTCCCCATAGTTGGTGTCGGTGGAAGGAATAGTTCCCCCATAGTTGGTGTCGGTGGAAGGAATAGTTCCTCTTAGTTGGTGTCGGTGGAAGGAATAGTTCCTCTTAGTTGGTGTCGGTGGAAGGAATAGTTCCCCATAGTTGGTGTCGGTGGAAGGAATAGTTCCTCTTAGTTGGTATCAGTGGAAGGAATAGTTCCCCATTGTTGGTGTCAGTGGAAGGAATAGTTCACCATAGTTGGTGTCTGTTGAAGGAATAGTTCCCCATAGTTGGTGTCTGTGGAAGGAATAGTTCCCCATAGTTGGTGTCTGTGGAAGGAATAGTTCCCCATAGTTGGTGTCTGTGGAAAGAATAGTTCCCCATAGTTGGTGTCTGTGGAAGGAATAGTTCCTCTTAGTTGGTGTCAGTGGAAGGAATAGTTCCCCATAGTTGGTGTCGGTGGAAGGAATAGTTCCCCATAGTTGGTGTCGGTGGAAGGAATAGTTCCCCATAGTTGGTGTCTGTGGAAGGAATAGTTCCCCATAGTTGGTGTCGGTGGAAGGAATAGTGCCCCATTGTTGATGTCGGTGGAAGGAATAGTTCCCCATAGTTGGTGTCAGTGGCAGGAATAATTGCCTCAAGGGACCGATAAAAGCAAGCAAAGGGCCACAGTTCGGAGACCACTGCCTTAGAGGAACCCCCAGGGCCGTCATCAGGGGGGTACAGGCCCCAGATGGCAACCCCCTTTTTGTTTATTATTATTTTTTATTTATATATATATATATATATATATATTATATATTTTTTTTTTTTATTAAAGGCCCCCCAATTCGTGGCACCCCTCGCTTCTCAATTTGCGGCAGACCCCCAGCTTCTCAATTTGAGGCGGCAGCACCACCCCTGGTTCTCTGCTCCAGGGGGCCCATGTCTGAAGCTGTGTAAGGGGCCCCATAATTCCTGATGGTGCCCCTGGGAACCCCTGCATTTTTTTCAGGTCTAAGGGAACCCCGGCCAAAGCCAGTTCCTCAGTCGGTAGGAAGAATACCCCTTGCCCTTTTCTCAATGAATGCAAAGCATTATCTGATTGGATGAGGTGGGGCGGTGATATACAATATCTCTATCTGAAAGCCCCATTTCCGTACCTAACCCTGTGGTGACGTGACGTGACGTGCCCGGCTCCAAGTCTTTTATAGAGAAAAGTTCGTCCTTCTGGTGCCACGTCGCTGTCTGGGTGATATGGACCGTTCCTATTGGATGTCCGGTGGTGGGGCCCTCTCCAGCACCTGAAGACCCGAAGGAGCCTGATGACATCACAGCGAGGGGACCGGTCAGTGTCGGAATCAACACTCGAAAGATGGACTCTGGCAAGTAAAAAAAATGTATGTTGGGGTTTTTGTGAACAAATAATTGTGAGATTGGGGGAGGGGCACTTTTGCTTAGAGATGGGCTGTAAAACCTACATTTTAGGAAGTGGGGAAGACCAGGAATCCAGGAATCTCGTCAGGGATTTTTTTCTTTTTATTTGCAACCAGTGTCGGTGTACCCGCTGGGGAGTTTTTTCTACACTTCCTGTCGGCGACAAGAAAGGAAGTAATGTGCAATTTCTCCAACGGGGATACAGTGGAACTTCGGTTTACGAGTAACGCGGTTAACGAGCGTTTTGAATAACGAGCAACTTTTTTTAAAATTCTGACTCGGTTTGCAAGTGTTGTCTCGCAAAACAAGCAGAATTCAAGCTAATGGTATGTGCAGTACCGCATTTGGCCAGAGGTGCGGGGGGGCGCTGGTGACACTCGGTTCGGAATCACTTGGAAATAATCAGTTTCCGAACCTGAGTATTTCCGAGGCTCTCCGGCGCCCCACCCCCCACCTCTGGCCACATGCAGTATTGCATGCCATAGAAGTCAATGCGGAACGAATTACAGTGGAATCTCGGATTCTGAGTAACGCCGTTAACGAGCGTTTCGCAATACGAGGGCTGTATTTAAAAAAAAAAAACTGACTCGGTTTGCGCAAAACGAGCAGGATTCAAGCTAAAGCGGTGTGCAATACCGCGTTTGGCCTGAGGCTCGGCCGAAGCCGAGCAGAGCCGATCAGAACCGTTCGTAAATCCTTTAAAAATAATGTAAATACCCCGTTCCAGAGCCTTTTTCCGATTTTTTTTTTCATAATCTCATGCTTGGAAGCCTGGAGGAGAGATGTGAGGTCTTATTGACCCCCCCACCTCTCTCCATAAAGAGGACCTGTCACACCGATTCCTATTACAAGGGATGTTTACATTCCTTGTAATAGGAAGAAAAGTGATTAAAAAAAAAGTGTAAAAATAAAAAAATGAAGTAAAATAAAAATAAAAAATAAATATATATATATATTTTAAACGCCCCTGTCCCCGGTAGCATGCGCTTAGAAGCGAACACGCATGCAGGTCCCGCCAACATATGTAAACGCCGTTCAAACCCCACATGTGAGGTATCATCGCGTGCGTTAGAGCGCGTGCGACAATTCTAGCACTAGACCTTCTCTGTAACTCGAAAATAGTAACCTGTAAAAAAAAATCAAGCGTCGCCTATGGAGATTTTTAAGTACCGAAGTTTGGCGCCATTCCACGAGTGTTCGCAATTTTAAAGCGTGACATGTTGGGTATCTATTTACTCGGCGTAACATCGTCTTTCACATTATACAAAAAAATTGGGCTAGCTTTACTGTTTTTTGTTATTTTTTTTCATTTATGAAACCTTTTTTTTTTTTCCCACAAAAAAAGGCGTTTGAAAAATGATTGCGCAAATACTGTGTGAGAAAAAAAAAGTTGCTATGACCGCCGTTTTATTCCCTTAGGACGGGCAGTGGTGGGCAACCTTGGCTCTCCAGCTGTTTTGCAACTACAAGTCCCATGAGACATTGCAAGACCCTGACAATCACAGGTATGACTCCTAGAGGCAGAGGCATGATGGGATTTGTAGTTTCACCACAGCTGGAGAGCCAAGGTTGCCTACCCCTGCCTTAGGGTGTCTGCTAAAAATATATATATATAATGTTTTGGGGTTCTGATTAATTTTCTAGCAAAAAATTTTGATTTTTACATGAAGGAGAGAAGTGCCAGGATAGATAGGCGCGGTGGTCAAGTGGTTAATTCTGAGAGTGTTGTCTCGCGAAACGAGCAGAATACAAGCTAATGGGGTGTGCAGTACCGCGTTTGGCCAGAGGTGCCGGGGGGGGCGCCGGTGACACTCGGAACGGTAATCAGTGCCCCCCAATTTTCCCCTCATTTCTTGGGGTCACGTGAAGGATATTTCCCCAATGGGGGCACAGAATAAAACTGGCGACGGTGCACCCGACTCTCCGACTGATCTCATTCTGGGAAATAAAACGTTGAGCCCCCTCCACTTAGCCCCTCCCCTCCCCCCCCCCCCTCGCTGCCAGACTCTTTTTTTTTTTTTTTTTTTTTAAACTGTCATGAAGGAACAATTTCCAGACCACTTCCATAGAAAGCCCATCAAATCCTCCTCTTACCCCTCCGAGTCCCCCCCCCATCTTGAAGGAATTATCGATGACGGATTTACAGCGCAGGATTTTCTGCGATCTGCGAATAAACACCCCCCTGAGCGTCACCGGCGGCCAAACCTGTCAGTTCCCATTACTGCCGCCATATGTCATCTCTGATCATTAGTACAGATGGGGGGGGGGGGGGGCCTCTGAGATCCAGCAGGTTATCGTTGTGGCGAGTTATTAGCAGCGATATCTTAATTAAAGCGATTGTCTGACATGACGCGGTAATGCCGATCTTCATCCTCCAATCCCGGGAGATGATAGGTTAAAGCTGAAGTTTATTGTGTTTGTTTTGCCTTTTCTGCTCCCCCCCCCCCCCATCATATAATAAGGACATTTTTAAATAAAATAAAATTTCATTGCACAGCTTATTTTACACCCAGTGATGTCATCCAGAAGGGGGGGGGGGCAGAAGGGACGGCTGCCCTGGGCACTGTGGTGTAGAAGGGCACCATGAGGAGATGGGTGGGGGGGGATTTGTTCTAGGAGAGGAAATTTGGGGTGTGCCAAGAGTGATGATTTAGGGGGATCTGTGCTGGGAGCGAAAAGAGGATTTGTGCTAGGAGGGGTATTTGGGGGCTTCGTGCTGGGAGGGGGGCATGTGTGCTTGGAGGAGAAATCTAAGGGGTAAAAGATTGTGCTAGGAGGGGGTGTTTTTTTTTCTTTTGGGTGGGGGGGAGGGCATTTGGGGGATGTAGTAAGCAAAGATTTGTGCCAAGAGGGGGGATTTGCTGGGAGAGAGGATTTGGAGTGGGGGGGGGGGGGAGCATATGTACTTGGAGGAGAAATTTTAGGGGTATAAGAGGAGATGAGGGGGGATTTTTGTTGGGAGGGGGAATTTAGGGACCAACAATTGGTAAGAGTTGTTCAAGGTGAGGAAATTTGGGGGGTGTGCCAGGAGTGGTGGGGGAATAGGATTTGTGCTAGGAGGGGGATTAAGGGGGTTTGTGCTGGGAGGAGGGGGGGGGGGGTGTGCTTGAAGGGGAAACTTTAAGGGTAAAATATTTGTGCTAGGAGGGGTGTTTTTTTTTTTGGGTGGGTGGATGTGGGGGGGGCAACGATTTATGCTTGGAGGGGTGTTTTTTTTTAGGAGGGGGCATTTGTGCTGGGGGGGGGGAAACATTTGTTCTGGGAAGCGGTATTTCAGGGCCAGGATAAGGGGTGGGCAGGAGGATCGGCTGCCGTGGGCGCCTTGTCCCGACACGGAATGAAAGGGGCGGGGCCAGGGACAGTCAGGCAAATACAAGCAGTGGGAGGAGTTATGCAAATATCATCATTCCTTGATGAGTGGGTGTCAGTATGGAGGAGTAGGCGTTACTAGGCAGGCTGCATTTGCATAGGTAACACCCACATGTGATGCACAGGGGCCCCTTTTGGGAGATAGGGGCCAATTTATAGCAGCCCTCCTTCTGTCACATAGACTTCTACTGAGCTGTCATTTAATACACAGGGACATAAGTGCCAGGGAGTAAATGGGGGCCCCAAAACTGGCGTCGCTCAGGGGCCCTTTCTCACAGGTTGTCGGCAGACTTCTATAGCCTGCAGGGATCTGAGAGTCCGAACGGCCCACAAAGGGTGGAGGAGGAGAGGACAGGGAAAGAAAAAAAAAAGTCAGTGGGCGAGGATTTGGGATGATTTAACTGGAGAGAGAAGAGCGAGCGATCAGAGAGACGATCACGAGGCGAGCGGCTGGTGTCAGGTAAGACCCCGAGCACAGGGGCCCCTACACTGTCACACTTTATTAGAGGGCCCCATGGAGTGCTGTTGGCTTTAACTTCCTGTATTGATTTGTATTGTAACTGTACTGTCTGCCCTCATGTTGTAAAGTGCTGTGCAAACTGTTGGCGCTATATAAATCCTGTATAATAATAATAATAATAAGAAGAATAATATATAAATCTTGTATTATTATAATAATAATATATAAATATATAAATCCTGTATAATAATAATAAGAATAATATATAAATCTTGTATTATAATAATAATAATATATAAATATATAAATCTTGTATTATAATAATAATATAATAATAATTCATTAAGCCTGTATTATAATAATAATATATAAATCCTGTATAATAATAATAATATTATATAAATCTTGTATTATAATAATAATAATATATAAATCCTGTATTATAATAATAAAATATAAATAATGTATAATAATTATATTATATAAATCCTGTATAATAATAATAATAATAATAATATTTAAATCCTGTATATTAATATATAAATCCTGTATAATAAAAATAATAAATTCTTAGTGTATCTAAATCTGCTAGTCCATTTAACATTCCCCTCCCCCCAGACTGACAATGCTGCTGTCCAAAGGTGCCCCCTGTGCTCATTCCTCCAGAGTGGGGGGGGGGGGGGGGCACTCTAATACAGGAGGTGTGTTACTGGCCAGATCGCTAGGTGTACAGAGGGGGAAGACAATAAAATAAAACAAATGCAGCCGCCACATCCAAGGATCGGTAAGCTGCAATCTTTGACATTTCTGTTTTTTTGGGGGGGTTTATTATCGCTTTTAGGAAATGATAGGTTGGAAAAAGATACATGTCCGTCGAGTTCAAACCAAAGCTGAAATTTAAAATGTATTAAAATTTATTTTTTATATTTTTAATTATATAAACAAATTTAAATTATTTAAAAAAATATCATTTAGATATCGGGTACAAAAATATATTTTTTTATTATATAAACAAATTTTAAATATTAAAAAAAAATATATATATATATATATATATATATATATATATATAATTTTAGATATCGGGTACAAAAATATTTTTTTTATTATATAAACAAATTTTAAATATTAAAAATATATATATATATAATTTTAGATATCGGGTACAAAAATATATATTTTTTATT
This sequence comes from Rana kukunoris, assembly GCA_029574335.1. Classification (NCBI taxonomy): domain Eukaryota; kingdom Metazoa; phylum Chordata; class Amphibia; order Anura; family Ranidae; genus Rana; species Rana kukunoris. Next base: position 92,214 of record JAJQKJ010002765.1, on the reverse strand, counting down.
ATATAAACAAATTTTAAGTATTAAAAAAAATATATATAATTTTAGATATCGGGTACAAAAATATTTTTTTTATTATATAAACAAATTTTAAGTATTAAAAATATATATATATATATAATTTTAGATATCGGGTACAAAAATATATTTTTTTTATTATATAAACAAATTTTAATTAATACAAAAAATATAGAATTTTAGATATCGGGTACAAAGATATATTTTTTAATTACATTAATACATTTTAATTAATAAAAAATATATCATTTTAGATATGGGGTACAAATTTTTTTTTATTTTTATATAAACAAATTTTAATTATTAAAAATATATATCATTTTATATACAATAGATATCGGGGTGTTGGGATTGTGGATACAATTAGCAACTTTGGCCCAGATTCAGAGAGAATTAGATTATCATAGCGTTTCCGAAATACACTACGCCGCCGTATTTTACCTGGCTCTACGTGGAATCCAGGTAGATTTTGTCCAGTAAACAACGGCGGCGTAGTGTATTTCTCCCGGCGCAATCCATCTACGCGAGTAGGGGGCGTGAAGCATTTAAAATAGGCGCGTTCCCGCAGCGATCGAACTGCGCATGCCCCGTTCCCAAATTTCCCGCCGTGCATTGCGCGAAATCACGTCGTTACACGAGGCGCGCTGTGTGTTGGAGTGATGTCAGGACCCACCCCTCCCCCACATATTCTGTAGAAATGAAAAAAATTGGGGTGTTAAAATACACTTTAATTTTGTCTTTTGGTTGAACTTGATAGAAGCGTTTCAGTGATTTGGATTTTATATTTTTTTTTTTTGGGGGGGGGGGGGGGGGGCATCAATTGTGTACCTTACAAAACCAGACATATAGTAACAATTATATAAAAATATAAAGTTTTATCAGTGCAATTTAAAAAATATATATATTAGTGCAATTTAAAATAATATTTTTTGTGATTTTTTTTTTTTTTTTTTTTTTTAGTGCAATTTAAAAAAAAAAAAAAAAAAAATCAAATACAAGGAAATTAAAAACATTCCAAATTGTTCTTTTTTTTATCTATAGATATATCTCTATCTACTTTTATGTGTGTGTGTGTGTGTATTTCCCCAGCCCTATACATTAGGGCTGGGGAAATGAAAGATTAATTCCCCAATTAATCTTTTAATTTTTTTGATCGATCAAAATTCTTGGCGTCACCGGAGCGCCTGGACAGTGAGACTTACCCTTCTGAATGCGAGCAAACTGCACCCATTGGATTGAGGTACCTTTGCATCTGTGGAGCAGGAGGATGCGTCGGGCTCCATCAGGGGAAGGGGGCAAAAATAACCATCGTTTTCCTGTCCTGAGCAGTTTTGTGCAGAGATCAGTGCTACAGTTTGAATTTAAAACGTATTTGTGTGACCTGTGAAGTTAATTTATGGATTGTGGAAACTAACTAGTGTCGGGTGATTGTATATAGTGTATACCACATTTACCACCGACTAATGCAGAGCTGCAATGCAAGGAGATCAGCTAAAAGTAGTTGGATCTGTATGTGCGTTATAATTAATCGAAATTAGTCGATTAATCGATCAAAAATAAATAAACTATTAATCGAACACGAAAATTTTAATCAGTAACAGCCCTTATATATATATCGTCACACAGTGGCATAACACATCTACACAAACAGCTTGGTGGATCAACGCATTTCGCACATAGGGTTGCTTCATCAGGATCCACTTGCCATAATGCCAGAAAGATATTGTGTACCACGAGGCACACTGTGCATTTATTTAAAGTGGTGTCAGGACCCACCCCGCCCCCACATACTCTCTATAGAAATTTTGGGGGCGTTAGATACACTTTAGGGAGGTGTGCTTTGTCTGTGGCCTCCCCTGCTTTATTATTGGGACTCAGTTGGAGATGTGCTGTTTATGATCCCACCACTGCTTTATCATTGAGTGTCAGTGAGAGGTGTGCTTTGTCTGTGCCCGCCCCTGCTTTATCATTCGGTGTCAGAGGGGGGTGTGCCGTGTCAGTGCCTGCCCCTGCTTTATCATTGAGTGGCAGTGGGAGGTGCGCTTTGTCTGTGCCCGCCCCTGCTTTATCATTCGGTGTCAGAGGGGGGTGTGCCGTGTCAGTGCCTGCCCCTGCTTTATCATTGAGTGGCAGTGGGAGGTGTGCTTTGTCTGTGCCCGCCCCTGCTTTATCATTCGGTGTCAGAGGGGGGTGTGCCGTGTCAGTGCCTGCCCCTGCTTTATCATTGAGTGGCAGTGGGAGGTGTGCTTTGTCTGTGCCCGCCCCTGCTTTATCATTCAGTGTCAGAGGGGGGTGTGCCGTGTCAGTGCCTGTCCCTGCTTTATCATTGAGTGTCAGTGAGAGGTGTGCTTTGTCTGTGCCCGCCCCTGCTTTATCATTCGGTGTCAGAGGGGGGTGTGCCGTGTCAGTGCCTGCCCCTGCTTTATCATTGAGTGGCAGTGGGAGGTGTGCTTTGTCTGTGCCCGCCCCTGCTTTATCATTCGGTGTCAGAGGGGGGTGTGCCGTGTCAGTGCCTGTCCCTGCTTTATCATTGAGTGTCAGTGAGAGGTGTGCTTTGTCTGTGCCCGCCCCTGCTTTATCATTCGGTGTCAGAGGGGGGTGTGCCGTGTCAGTGCCTGCCCCTGCTTTATCATTGAGTGGCAGTGGGAGGTGTGCTTTGTCTGTGCCCGCCCCTGCTTTATCATTCGGTGTCAGAGGGGGGTGTGCCGTGTCAGTGCCTGCCCCTGCTTTATCATTGAGTGGCAGTGGGAGGTGTGCTTTGTCTGTGCCCGCCCCTGCTTTATCATTCGGTGTCAGAGGGGGGTGTGCCGTGTCAGTGCCTGTCCCTGCTTTATCATTGAGTGTCAGTGAGAGGTGTGCTTTGTCTGTGCCCGCCCCTGCTTTATCATTCGGTGTCAGAGGGGGGTGTGCCGTGTCAGTGCCTGCCCCTGCTTTATCATTGAGTGGCAGTGGGAGGTGTGCTTTGTCTGTGCCCGCCCCTGCTTTATCATTCGGTGTCAGAGGGGGGTGTGCCGTGTCGGTGCCTGTCCCTGCTTTATCATTGAGTGTCAGTGAGAGGTGTGCTTTGTCTGTGCCCGCCCCTGCTTTATCATTCGGTGTCAGAGGGGGGTGTGCCGTGTCTGTGCCTGCCCCTGCTTTATCATTGAGTGTCAGTGGGAGGTGTGCTTTGTCTGTGCCCACCCCTGCTTTATCACTTGAAGTGGGAGGCTTGTGGCATCTGTACACTCCCTATTCTTCATTTGGACCCACCTCCATATTCTGCGCACACTGAAGACGAGTTTCCACGCTTTATGGCCATTTTTGGGTCCCCCATGAACACCATTTTTGGAAGACCTTTTTTTCTTGACGGTAGTTGTGCGGTCAGCTGAGACATGAACAGAATTATTCCATAAGTAACAGTGCTTGTAAAAAGCGTATCCCTGGATCGGGTGGATGTTGGAAAGATTCCATTGGCCAGTTTTCCAAAACTAGACAAAAAAAAGGGGACTTATCAAGAATCAGATCAAAGCCAGGCACATGGGCATTGCGCAATCCAACCGTCTTATGCCACCGTATGCAGTGCCAGGTCCTTGGCAAGATGTTTCAGCCCAGCGAATGGCCAATCAACAGATTGGAAATCCAAAGAGGGTTGATTGGACAATTCCTGTCATCAGATGGGCTTTATAAATGTGGCAAATGATTGGCTAATTGTTTATTCTTTACAAATACCTCATTGGACGCACTGAGCGAGTTATTTGCCAAGCCCCCCCCCCCTTTTTTTTCCCCCCTCACGTGTTGTTGTATTTTTGTTGTTTATATATAATAATGATCTCATCACCATAAAACTTTCTCGTGACCCCTCCACGCCACATCTTCTCTCCGTCTGTTCTCACCGGGAGCAACAATCTGTCCAATAAAATCTTTTTACTGGAGTCGCGTTCTGGACGTGGCGTGACTGCGGGAAATATTCTTCATGCGTGCTTCAAATATTCCAACGACAGATGTGTGTTTTATGTGCCTGCAGATCCCGCTTCCTGTGCTACACTTACATCATCCATTCCCAGATCCCATCCCATCTGTACACACTGCTGAAAGAACCCCCCCCCCCCTTATATCAGAGGTCCCTATCACATCAGAGGTCCCCCCATCACATGAGAGGTGTCCCCCATCACATGAGAGGTGTCCCCCATCACATGAGAGGTGTCCCCCATCACATGAGAGGTGTCCCCCATCACATGAGAGGTCCCCCCCATCACATCAGAGGTCCCCCCCCCCATCACATCAGAGGTCCCCCCCCCATCACATCAGAGGTCCCCGCCCATCACATCAGAGGTCCCCCCCCATCACATCAGAGGTCCCCCCCCATCACATCAGAGGTCCCCCCCCATCACATCAGAGGCATGAGAGTCCTCTTCACACAAAGTCTTCCCTTTACATGAGAGGCCCCCTATTAATGAGAGTTCCCCATCCCCAGTCTGGGGATTGCCCCCTTCCAGTGATGGGGAATTTTGGGGAAATAATATCGATTCCTATTTAAGAATACATTGATGTATGATTAGAATAATATTATACAACAGCAACAATAAATATAAAAGCTGCATAAATCTATCACAATGCACCTGCTATAGACTGAGACCAAAGCCTCAGCGCTGCCAGGAGAGCGATTTACAGCGCCGCTGTGTGTTCTGTGCTTATCATACGGAATATTCTTACAACCTCCTCCCTCCTCCTTACAGCGCCGGGGTCCAGAGCGGCAAACACAGGAGTGTATCTACAGTCTTCAGTGTGTTGGGTGCAGCCATGGAGAGGAGTCTGCTGTGTCTGGTGCTGCTGTTGGCGGTGGGCTTCGCCTTGAAGCAGAAGAGGGAACCCCTGGAGTGGGACTATCGCTCCGAAGGTAAAATCCATAATAATAACATCACAGAACTTCTACCATAATGTCCCTGGATCTTCCCTGTACCCCAACACTAACCCTCCCTGTACCCCCAACACTAACCCTCCCTGTACCCCCAACGCTGACCCTCCCTGTACCCCCAACACTAACCCTCCCCGTACCCCCAACACTAACCCTCCCTGTACCCCAACGCTGACCCTCCCTGTACCCCCAACACTAACCCTCCCCGTGCCCCCAACACTAACCCTCCCCATACCCCCAACACTAACCCTCCCCGTACCCCCAACACTAACCCTCCCCGTACCCCCAACACTAACCCTCCCCGTACCCCCAACACTAACCCTCCCTGTACCCCAACGCTGACCCTCCCTGTACCCCAACGCTGACCCTCCCTGTACCCCCAACACTAACCCTCCCTGTACCCCCAACACTAACCCTCCCTGTACCCAAATGCTGACCCTCCCTGTACCCCCAACACTAACCCTCCCTGTACCCCCAACACTAACCCTCCCTGTACCCCCAACACTAACCCTCCCCGTACCCCCAACACTAACACTCCCCGTACCTCCAACTCTAACCCTCCCCGTGCCCCCAACACTAACCCTCCCCGTGCCACCAAAACACTAACCCTCCCCGTGCACCCAACACTAACCCTCCCCGTGCCCCCAACACTAACCCTCCCCGTACCCCCAACACTAACCCTCCCCGTACCCCCCGTGCCCCCAACACTAACCCTCCCCGTACCCCCAACACTAACCCTCCCCGTACCCCCAACACTAACCCTCCCCGTACCCCCAACACTAACCCTCCCCGTACCCCCAACACTGACCCTCCCCGTACCCCAACGCTGACCCTCCCCGTGCCCCCAACGCTGACCCTCCCCATGCCCCCAACGCTAACCCTCCCCGTGCCCCCAACGCTAACCCCCCCCGTGCCCCCAACACTAACCCTCCCCGTACCCCCAACGCTAACCCTCCCCGTACCCCCAACGCTAACCCTCCCCGTACCCCCAACGCTAACCCTCCCCGTACCCCCAACGCTGACCCTCCCTGTACCCCCAACACTAACCCTCCCCGTACCCCCAACACTAACCCTCCCCGTACCCCAACGCTGACCCTCCCCGTGCCCCCAACACTAACCCTCCCCGTGCCCCCAACACTAACCCTCCCCATACCCCCAACACTAACCCTCCCCGTACCCCCAACACTTTGCTGGAAACAAACTATTTAAGCAGCAGACAGCATGGATTCATGAAGGACAGAAGTTGTCAGACAAACCTGATTTCCTTTTATGAAGAGGTAAGTAAAACCCTGGACAGAGGCGTGGCAGTGGACGTGGTATACTTGGACAGAGGCGTGGCAGTGGATGTGGTATACTTGGATTTTGCAAAAGCATTGGATACAGTTCCCCACACACGGCTCATGTGTAAGGTAAAGTCCACAGGATTAGATATATCAGTTTGTAAATGGATAGAAAACTGGCTGAAAGACAGAATTCAGAGAGTTGTGGTCAATGATTCTTACTCTGAATGGTCCAAGGTTATCAGCGGTGTACCCCAAGGTTCAGTGTTGGGTCCCTTACTTTTCAATATATTTATAAATGATATTGGGTCTGAGATCAAAAGTAACATTTCTGTTTTTGCAGATGACACCAAGCTATGCAGTGGAATAATGTCCTTGCAGGATGTCTCCAATTTACAAGCCGACCTCAATGCTCTGTCTAATTGGGCGACTAAGTGGCAGATGAGGTTTAATGTTGATAAATGTAAAGTTATGCACTTGGGGGCTAAGAATATTCATGCATCATACATGCTAGGGGGAGTACAACTGGGGGAATCTGTAGTGGAGAAGGATCTGGGTGTTTTAGTTGATCATAAGCTCAATAATAACATGCAATGCCAAGCTGCGGTTTCCAAAGCGAGCAAAGTCCTTTCTTGTATTAAGAGAGGTATGGACTCCAGAGATAGAGATATCATTTTGCCCCCCCCCCTCTGTACAAATCATTAGTAAGACCTCATCTGGAATATGCAGTCCAGTTTTGGGCACCAGTTCTCAAAAAGGATATCGGAGAACTGGAGAAAGTGCAGAGAAGGGCAACCAAACTGATAAGAGGCATGGAGGAGCTCAGCTATGAGGAAAGATTAGAGGAACTGAATTTATTCTCTCCTGAGAAGAGGAGAATAAGGGAGGATATGATCAACATGTACAAATACATAAGAGGTCCATATAGTGAACTTGGTGTTGAGTTATTCACTTTAAGGTCAACACTGAGGACAAGGGGGCACTCTTTACGTCTGGAGGAAAAGAGATTTCACCTCCAAATACGGAAAGGTTTCTTCACAGTAAGAGCTGTGAAAATGTGGAACAGACTCCCTCCAGAGGTGGATCTGGCCAGCTCAGTAGATTGCTTTAAGAAGGGCCTGGATTATTTCCTAAATACACATAATATAATTGAGTACTAAGTTTTGTAGGTAAAGTTGATCCGGGGTAAATCCGATTGCCTCTCGGGGGATCAGGAAGGAATTTTTTCCCCTCCGGTAGCAAATTGGATCATCGCTCTGCTGGGTTTTTTGCCTTCCTCTGGATCAACTGTGGGTATGGAGTTGGGTGTATGGGAGGATGTACTGTGTTTTACTTTGTTTTATTTTTTTTTTTTTTTATGGTTGAACTGGATGGACTTGTGTCTTTTTTCAACCTGACTAACTATGTAACTATGTAACTAACCCTCCCCGTACCCCCAACACTAACCCTCCCTGTACCCCCAACACTAACCCTCCCTGTACCCCCAACGCTGACCCTCCCTGTACCCCCAACACTAACCCTCCCTGTACCCCCAACACTAACCCTCCCTGTACCCAAATGCTGACCCTCCCTGTACCCCCAACACTAACCCTCCCCGTACCCCCAACACTAACCCTCCCCGTACCCCCAACACTAACCCTCCCCGTGCCCCCAACACTAACCCTCCCCGTGCCCCCAACACTAACCCTCCCCGTACCCCCAACACTAACCCTCCCAGTGCCCCCAACACTAACCCTCCCAGTACCCCCAACACTAACCCTCCCAGTACCCCCAACACTAACCCTCCCAGTACCCCCAACACTAACCCTCCCAGTACCCCCAACACTAACCCTCCCAGTACCCCCAACACTAACCCTCCCCGTACCCCCAACACTGACCCTCCCCGTACCCCCAACGCTGACCCTCCCCGTACCCCAACGCTGACCCTCCCCGTGCCCCCAACGCTGACCCTCCCCGTGCCCCCAACGCTAACCCTCCCCGTGCCCCCAACGCTAACCCTCCCCGTACCCCCAACGCTAACCCTCCCCGTACCCCCAACGCTAACCCTCCCCGTACCCCCAACGCTAACCCTCCCCGTTCCCCCAACGCTAACCCTCCCCCGTACCCCCAACGCTAACCCTCCCCCGTACCCCCAACGCTAACCCTCCCCCGTACCCCCAACGCTAACCCTCCCCCGTACCCCCAACGCTAACCCTCCCCCGTACCCCCAACGCTAACCCTCCCCCGTACCCCCAACGCTAACCCTCCCCCGTACCCCCAACACTAACCCTCCCCCGTACCCCCAACACTAACCCTCCCTGTACCCCCTAACCCTCCCTGTGCCCCCAACACTAACCCTCCCTGTACCCCCCAACGCTGACCCTCCCCCGTACCCCCAACACTAACCCTCCCTGTACCCCCCAACACTAACCCTCCCCCGTACCCCCAACACTAACCCTCCCTGTACCCCCCAACACTAACCCTCCCTGTACCCCCTAACCCTCCCTGTGCCCCCAACACTAACCCTCCCCGTGCCCCCAACACTAACCCTCCCTGTACCCCAACGCTGACCCTCTCCCCGTAGCCCCCAGCGCTGACCCTCTCCCTGTAGACTTAGTATCAGCTTTCTGTTTAAATTTTATTCACTGTGTTCCCTAACACTAACCATTCCTGTAACCCTAACACTTACCTTCTTGGTAACCCCACTAAAATGTTCAGTAATTTCCACCCCTGCTGAGTATTAGTCACATGATCTCAGTCAATGCAGAGGATTGACTTATACATACAACCCCACTGATCCCACCCCCGAGGGACCACCTCTTTCTGCAGCCCCTCCCCTGGGGTGCCATACACAGTACAGATCTCAGATAAATAGTGGCAGTCCTGGACCCAGCTCCTTTAAATACAAGTCAGCCTTGTCAGCTCTGGTGTGCCCAACCCCCCCCCCCCCCGAGTTCCTGTGTTACTAGACTCTGATGGAAGCAGACTTTGCCACACCAGGTTCTGGGACAGTGATGCTTAATCCTTACACTGAGTGCCAGCCCTGGAACAGGCATAGATGATATAAGTGGGGGAGTGGGGAGGACTGCTTCTATCGGAGCCCAGTCACATGGGGAGTGGGGGGAGGGTGGGCTGCTTCTATCAGAGCCCAGTCACATGGTGCTTTATTGTGAATCCCAGATGTGCTGAACAATCTCTTCCATCTTTGTCTCTGCAGCGGAGAAGGTGAACATGCGCGGATGTGCGAATCTCACCAACGTGTTGGACAACTGGAAGTTCGCTATCATGACGCAGTTCCGGAACCTTCTTCTGTACGACCATCACACCGTCCTTCCCGACTACGGAAGGTAAGTGTCCTTCTAGCACCGCTCTAGTCGGCTCCTGCAAAATAATCTCCATCCATCCCTTGTCATTCCCGATGTGACGCTTCCACTTTCACACGGCCGCTCTTCCATATTTTTGTGATTGTTTGCAATATAGAGATTTATACAACCACCACCAGGGGGAGCTCTGTATACGTCTCACCCTCAGGCAACCTCCCTGCTTAACCCCTTCAATGCCGGGCACTCCCCCCCCCCCCTCCTGCGCAGGACGATGTTCAGCTTTCAGCGCTGTCGCACTGAATGACAATTGCGCGGTCGTGCTACACTGTACACAAATGACAATTTTATCATTTTCTTCCCACAAGTAGAACTTTCTTTTAGTGGTATTTCATCACATTGTTTTTTTTTTTTTAAAGACAGACATTTTTGAAAAAAAAAAAAAAAAAATCGTAGTTTCTGTCATAAAATGTTGTTTTCTCCTTCAATGGGGCGGCACTGATGGGGCGGCGCTGATGGGGCGGCGCTGATGGGGCGGCGCTGATGGGGCGGCGCTGATGGGGCGGCGCTGATGGGGCGGCGCTGATGGGGCGGCGCTGATGGGGCGGCGCTGATCAGGTGGCACTGATAGGCGGCACTGATAGGCGGCACTGATAGGCTGCACTGATAGGCTGCACTGATAGGCTGCACTGATGAGGTGGCACTGATAGGCTGCACTGATGAGGTGGCACTGATAGGCTGCACTGATGAGGTGGCACTGATAGGCTGCACTGATGAGGTGGCACTGATAGGCTGCACTGATGAGGTGGCACTGATAGGCTGCACTGATGAGGTGGCACTGATAGGCTGCACTGATGAGGTGGCACTGATAGGCTGCACTAATGAGCACTGATAGGCTGCACTAATGAGCACTGATAGGCGGCACTGATAGGCTGCACTGATGAGGTGGCACTGATAGGCTGCACTAATGAGCACTGATAGGCTGCACTAATGAGCACTGATAGGCGGCACTGATGAGGCGGCACTGATAGGCTGCACTGATGAGGCGGCACTGATAGGCTGCACTGATGAGGCGGCACTGATAGGCTGCACTAATGAGCACTGATAGGCTGCACTAATGAGCACTGATAGGCTGCACTGATGAGGCGGCACTGATAGGCTGCACTGATGAGGCGGCACTGATAGGCTGCACTGATGAGGCGGCACTGATAGGCTGCACTGATGAGGCGGCACTGATAGGCTGCACTGATGAGGTGGCACTGATAGGCTGCACTGAAGGGCACTGATTAGGTGCTAGACGTTACCTTTCACACAAAACATTCATTATACATTTATTTGGATTTTTATTTTTTTAACCAAAGACAAGTAGCAGAATTAATTTTGGCCCAAATTTATGAAGACATTTTATTTTATTGGATGTTTTTTTAACTAAAAGTAGAAAATATATATTTCTGAATATTCGGTCTTTTTCTATTTATATCCCAAAAAATAAAACCCCCCAAGTGGTGATCAAATACCAAAATAAATCTCTATTTGTGTAAAGAAAAAAAATGATATGAATCTTATTTATGTAGAGTGTGGCACGACCGCGCAATTACTAGGATTCAAGCCACAGTGGTGTGCAGTACCGGGTTTGGCCTGAGGTGAGGGGGTGGAGCTGAACGGTGGCGATCGGCGCCATTCGCCAAGACTCAGAAATACTCCGTTCCCGAGGTCAGCCGAGCTGTCCCCAGGCCTTTCGTGTGTTTCCGAGGCTCTCCGCCGCCCCCTTCACCTCTGGCCGCCTGCGGTATTGCATCCCATAGAAGTCAATGCGGAACAAATTATTTTCGTTTCCATTGACTTCTATGGGGAAACTCGCTTTGATATGCGAGTGCTTTGGATTACGAGCGTTCTCCTGGAACCGATTTATCCTCGTAATCCGAGGATCTACTGTACTTGTACTGAACTGCAATACGCCTTTTTCTGACCCCCAGCCTTATTCTCCCCCCCCAGGATTAAATCCCTCTCCGAAGCCTTGGATGACCTGTACAAGGAGTTCAATGCCCTGAAGGAACGGCTGGGGGAGCTGACCACCAAGTTCGACTCGGTGGAGGCCGTCGTGGACCAAATGAGCGCCGGCCGTCAAATCCAACCCGCGAGGCCTCCCCCAAACCCGGAGCGCTCGGTCCTTGTCCCGACTCTGGAACTTTCACCTGGAATTCTGACCAATCAAGGTGCGCAGACACGGAGAGTCAAAAAAGTCCGGCCTTCGAATAACCAATCCTAGATGAGCAAGAGGCCGAAGGGGGGCTTCCAACAAAACATCTGACGTCATTGGCTCGTACAATTTCTCCCGCACATCTTAGTAAATACATCGTTCTTTTTTTTTTTCTCTTGGATACTTCTTAGTCCTTGTTTTGTATTTGGAATATTTGTCACACTGTGTTCCCCATATTTTATACAATATGATTATTTCCTATGAACATTCGCGCCATCTAGTGGCCATATTGACCACTTCGGCCCCGGAGGATTCGGCTGCCCCAATGACCTTGCCACTTTTTAGCGATTCGGCACTGCGTCGCTTTAACTGACAATTGCGCGGTCGTCCCACGTGGCTCCCAAACAAAATTGGCGTCCTTTTTTCCCCACAAATAGAGCTTTCTTTTGGTGGTATTTGATCACCTCTGCGGTTTTTATTTTTTGCGCTATAAACGAAAATAGAGCGACAATTTTGAAAAAAATTCAATATTTTTTACTTTTTGCTGTAATAAATATCCCCCAAAAAACATATATAATTTTTTTTTTCCTCAGTTTAGGCGGATGCGTATTCTTCTACCTATTTTTGGTAAAAAAAAATCGCAATAAGCGTTTATCGATGGGTTTGCGCTAAATTTATAGCGTATAGTTTTATTGCATTTTTATTTTATTTTTTTTACTACTAATGGCGGCGATCAGCGATTTTTTTTTTCGTGACTGCGACATTATGGCGGACACTTCGGACAATTTTGACACATTTTTGGGACCATTTAAATTGCATTGTTTACTGTGAAAATGACAGTTGCAGTTCGGGAGTTAACCACAAGGGGGCGCTGTAGGGGATGTGTGTGTTTTACAACTGTAGGGGGGTGTGGCTGTAGGTCTGACGTCATCGATCGAGTCTCCCTATGAAAGAGATCACTCGATCGATGCAGCCGCCACAGTGAAGCACGGGGAAGCCCTCCCCGTTCTTCAGCTCCGGGGAGCGATCGCGAGCGGGCGGCTAGAAACGGATAGCCGCGCCCTCGTCCCGGATCGCTCCCCGCGGGTTTCCGACCACCGATCGGACCCCCGGACCCGCGCAAAGGCAGGGACGTATATATATATATGTGCATCTGCCTGTACGTGCCCTTCTGTGGACGTATATGTACATGCGGCGGTCTGGAAGTGGTTAATATATTTTTTTTTTACTAGTAATGGCGGCGATCTGTGATTTTTTTTTTTTTTTATTGTGACTGCGACATTATGGCGGACACATCGGACACTTTTTTGACGCTATTTTGGGACCGTTGTCATTTATACAGCGATCAGTGCTATACAAATGCACGGATTACAGTAAAAATTACACTGGCAGGGAAGAGGTTAACCAGTAGGGGGGCGGGGAAGGGATTCAGTGTGTCCTAGGGAGTGATTCTAACTGTGTGGGGGCGGGGCTTACTGTGACACGACACTGATCACTGCTTCCGATGACAGGGAGCAGAAGATCAGTCTCCTGTCACTAGGCAGAAGAGGGAGATGCCTTGTTTACACTGACATCCCCCCCGTTCTGCCGCTCCGTGGGTCCCGCGGGCACGGTCACGGAGCTCGCGGCGGCAGGTCAGTCAAGTTCCTCCACCCCAAACTCATCCATGTCTTTATGGACCTTGCTTTGTGCTCTGGTGGAGGGGAGGGGGTTGTTGGGGGTGGGCTTGGCCCCTTAGTTCCAGTGAAGGGAACTCTTAAGGCGTCAGCATACCAAGACATTTTGGACAATTTCATGCTCCCAACTTTGTGGGAAGAGTTTGGGGACGGCCCCTTCCTGTTCCAACATGACTGGGCACCAGTGTACAAAGCAAGGTCCATAAAGACATGGAGGAGTGAGTTTGGGGTGGAGGAACCTGACTGGCCTGCACAGAGTCCTGACCTCAACCCGATAGAACACATCTGGGATGAATTAGAGCGGAGACTGCGAGCCAGACCTTCTCGTCCAACATCAGTGCCTGACCTCACAAGAAGTTGAGTATAAGTGGGTTGGGGCTAATAACACGTGTTGTAAAGCGCTAAGCAAACAGTTGGCGCCATATAAATCTTGTATAATAAAAATATATAAATCCTGTATAATAATAATTCGCACTTTGTGTCGGGAAATACAGAACACTGGTGGTGATGATTGGTACTTCCTGTTTATATGAATATTCTTCTATGAAAACAAAGAGATACATTTTATTATTTTTTACATTTATTGTTTAGTTTTATATAAAAATATATCTGTAATAAAACGTGTGTGTAATCTCCGCAGCACAGGTGGCGTCTCTCATTTTGTGTCATCAGATTTACGCAATTCCCTTCCCTTCCTGTATATGTTCTGGTCGGGGATCACTAGAAACACACTATAGGGGCCATGTCCTGGTCCTCTCATAGGGGCCATGTGATCCCTTCTTGTCTATGTCCTGGTGGGAGATCACTATGAACATCTCATATGGGCCATATGATACCTTTCCCATTTCCTGGTCGACCATCACTATGAACCTTCCTTAGAGGTCATGAGATCCCCTCCTGTCTATGTTCTGCTCAGAGATCACTATAAACCTACCATAGGGTCCATGTGATCCCTTCCTGTCTATGTCCTGGTTGGAGATCCCTATGAACCTTCCATAGGGGTCATGAGATCCCCTCCTGTCTATGTTCTGCTCAGAGATCACTATAAACCTACCATAGGGTCCATGTGATCCCTTCCTGTCTATGACCTGGTTGGAGATCCCTATGAACCTTCCATAGGGGTCATGAGATCCCCTCCTGACTTTGTCCTGGTTGGAGATCACTATGAACCTACCATAGGGTCCATGTGATCTCTTCCTGTCTATGACCTGGTTGGAGATCCCTATGAACCTTCCATAGGGGTCATGAGATCCCCTCCTGACTTTGTCCTGTTGGAGATCACTATGAACCTACCATAGGGTCCATGTGATCTCTTCCTGTCTATGACCTGGTTGGAGATCCCTATGAACCTACCATAGGGGTCATAAGATCGCTTCCTGTGTCTGTTCTGGTTGGAGATCCCTATGAACCTTCCTTAGGGGTCATGAGATCCCCTCCTGACTTTGTCCTGGTTGGAGATCACTATGAACCTACCATAGGGTCCATGTGATCTCTTCCTGTCTATGACCTGGTTGGAGATCCCTATGAACCTTCCATAGGGGTCATGAGATCCCCTCCTGACTTTGTCCTGTTGGAGATCACTATGAACCTACCATAGGGTCCATGTGATCTCTTCCTGTCTATGACCTGGTTGGAGATCCCTATGAACCTACCATAGGGGTCATAAGATCGCTTCCTGTGTCTGTTCTGGTTGGAGATCCCTATGAACCTTCCTTAGGGGTCATGAGATCCCCTCCTGACTTTGTCCTGGTTGGAGATCACTATGAACCTACCATAGGGTCCATGTGATCCCTTCCTGTCTATGACCTGGTCAGAGTTCACTACGTACCTCCCATAGGGGCCATGTGATCCCTTCCTATCTATGACCTGGTCGGAGCACACTATGGGCCAGATTCAGGATGGAGAGCAGACCTTTGCGGCAGCGTGATTTACGTTTCGCCGCCGCAACTTTACACGCAAGTGTTTTACTCACAAAGCACTTGCCTGTAAAGTTGCAGCGGCGTAGCGGAAATGGCCCGTCGTAATTCAAATCGGACAGGTAGGGGGCGTCTGCTATTTAAATTAAGCGCGATCCCGCGCCGAACGTACTTCGCATGCGTCGTCCATTGAGGTATCCCAGTGCGCATGCTCCAAATTCTGGCGGTGTTTGACGTGAACGTAATTGACGTAAATCCCTAGTCACGGACGAGTTATGCAAACGATGTAAAAATTTCAAAATTCGACGCGGTCACGACGTCCATACTTAACATAGGATCGGCCATCTTTTTGGTGCTTTACCTTTACGCCGGAAAAACCCCTTACGGAAACGGCGTAAAGTCACTGCGTCGGGCGGGCGTACGTTCGTGAATTGGCGTATCTCGCTGATTTACATATTCTCGGCGTAAATCAGCGGGACCGTCCCTAGCGGCCTTTTTAAATTGGAAGACGGGGACAGAGCGTTGTCATCTGACTATAGGAAGTTCTGGATTGAGGATCTTCATGGCAGGATCACCAGGAAAGCCTCGGACTTGAAGAGGCCACTTGAAACGACATGGACACATTAAAGCCGACATGAGACGGAAGTGATTGGGTATTACTTAGACTTTAATATTCGGTCACCTTGGTTACTCGTGCGGCGGCGGGGCGGTCCAGGGCGCCGCGGCCTCAAATTATTTTTGTTGATCACCGAAAAAGATGCAGTAATTTTAGAGATGCAATGCGCTGCAGATACTCGTCCACACCAGAGGGGGGCACTGTGTGTGTGTGTGTAAAGGTTAGTGCGCCCTCATGTGTTCAGGAAAGAGAATGCAGAGGGGAGGCGCGGCTGGGCAGTTCTCTGCTGTAATACTGAGTCTGTGTGAAGTTTTGTGACGGAACGCTCTAAGGCCGGTTTGGTTTTTGCACCGCTCCGCACCGGCGTCACCAAATCCATTCCATCAAACAGCGACAGACACCCGTGCACGCCGTTCAGGTGAGGTCCAGAATCCCGATCGGGGGCCGATGTCTCCGGGTCCATAACTGGGCCTTCCTTCGATGTGCTACAATTACCAAGAGCCAGTTCTGGGGAGGGGGAAGGGGCCAGTAGGGTCTCCTCCTCCGATTGGGGTACAATGTCATTTAAAAGGTCCAGGGGACTCCTCTGGGGCGGGGCCGGTAACAGAGCATGCTGGGAAGCTTCACCTTTAGGAGAATGTCCGGTAAGTGCTTCAAACTGGAGTAGGATCTGCGGAAAAGAAAAAAAAAAAAACAATTTACAGACACGAGAGCCGCTCTCAGACCGTGATTGGCTCCTGCAAGTTTGCTTTAACCCTTTTACTGCCAAGGCAGTGTGATCCCTGTACCTTCCATGACTTCCAGTGTGATCCCTGTACCCCCAGAGTTCCCAGTGCAATCCCTCTACCCCCAGTGCGATCCCTGCACCCTTCCATGACTTCCAGTGTGATCCCTGTACCCCCAGAGTTCCCAGTGCCTTCCGCTGTGATCCCTGTACCCCCAGAGTTCCCAGTGCCTTCCGGTGTGATCCCTGTACCCCCAGAGTTCCCAGTGCCTTCCGGTGTGATCCCTGTACCCCCAGAGTTCCCAGTGCCTTCCGGTGTGATCCCTGTACCCCCAGAGTTCCCAGTGCCTTCCGGTGTGATCCCTGTACCCCCAGAGTTCCCAGTGCCTTCCGGTGTGATCCCTGTACCCCCAGAGTTCCCAGTGCAATCCCTCTACCCCCAGTGCCTTCCAGTGTGATCCGTGTACCCTTCTATGCCTTCCAGTGTGATCCCTGCACCCCCAGAGTTCACAGTACCTTCCAGTGTGATCCCTGTACCCTCAGTGCCTTCCAGTGTGATCCCTGTACCCCCAGAGTTCCCAGTGAAATCCCTCTACCCCCAGTACCTTCCAGTGTGATCCCTGCACCCCCAGAGTTCACAGTACCTTCCAGTGTGATCCCTGTACCCTCAGTGCCTTCCAGTGTGATCCCTGTACCCCCAGAGTTCCCAGTGCAATCCCTCTACCCCCAGTGCCTTCCAGTGTGATCCCTGCACCCCCAGAGTTCACAGTACCTTCCAGTGTGATCCCTGTACCCTCAGTGCCTTCCAGTGTGATCCCTGTACCCCCAGAGTTCCCAGTGCAATCCCTCTACCCCCAGTGCCTTCCAGTGTGATCCCTGCACCCCCAGAGTTCACAGTACCTTCCAGTGTGATCCCTGCACCCCCAGAGTTCACAGTACCTTCCAGTGTGATCCCTGTACCCCCAGTTTTCTCACTATCTTCCAGTCTATACCCTGGGACTCTGTTACTGTCACATATGGTTGGGAATAGCGGACCCTCCGTTTCCTCATACATTTTACTACCCGCTGGAGCGTGCTCCTCTTCTCCTGTCTCCTAGTGAGAACTGCACTAAATAATTACTGGGCACACATTTAACATAGAAGTCACCATCAGCTGAAGCCATACACTGTGCATCCCCCGCCCGGCACGTACCTTGTCTCGTTGGGTCACGGCGGTGTCCTCCACGCACCTCAATGTCTTCTCCCGTCCTCTGCTATGATTGGACGCCTCGTTTCAGCCAATCAGGTGACAGATAACAAACCGAGCCCCTGATTAGAGATCACTATGAACCTTGTGATCCCTTTTGCTTTCCTAACACAACACTGAGTGAACTGCGAGCGCCCAGCATGGCGCCTGCTGTTCACCTTTTTGGGCGCCTGATTAGAGGACATGGCTCTAATCAGGTGCTTCCAAAAAAACACCTTCCCAGCTCCTGAAAAGGGGTGGGGCACCTGAATAGGGGGCGGCAACAGCGACCATAGATAGAATGATGCAATGCATGAATCCATCTATGGTGATAGAGAGATGGCAGGAGAGAGGGGGCGGTGCCGCCAATGCGCCCTTTATGGACGCACCACCACTGGTGTCTTGTGTATGTATAGCGTGCTGCCTGTACATGCGACGGTGCATGTGATACGGTATGCATGCATGTTATCCCTAGAACAGACTGGACATCTAGTCCCGGGGAGTGTGAGTAGTGATGAGGCTATGATCTCCAACCGGGAACTGGAGCAGCTTGCAGCGGTGCAAGGCTGGCAACGCATGTCTGGATCTTTCTGGAAGGGATCAGTTGTCACCCTGCGATAGGTTTGTCTTCCCCAAGTTTATAAAAATAATAACACACGCTTTAGCAAAACTATGAGCATCACCTTTCTGGCTTTGTCCATCACCGGGCCCGGGGGTCCTCCGCTTAGTTTTTGCAGGTTGTTTCTCACTACGGCCAACATGTGGTCATGTGACAACAGGTCAGAGGTCATGAGGGAAGCGATGGCACACATGGAGCGCTGCAAGAGAAATACAACCTGGATTATAGATTGACCCAACATTTCTGTATAGATGGATGAAGCAGCGCAAAGATAGAATCAACTTTAGTGTTTCAACACATTAGAGAACATTTCACGCTATCACCTGTTGAATGTTAACCCCCCAGTAGGGGGCGTAGGTGTAGATGCCCCAACTGGGGGTGAAATGCGTCTGTAGGTAGTGCTGGTGTGGAGCGTTCTCTGCTGTGCTAAAAAGAATAAAATTGATTCACCTTTCCAGAAAAGCGATGTGCAGCTCCATTCATACACCAATTCATTGTGCTAATGGGGAGGCTCTGATGTGATGCAACCCATGTAGAGGGGCGACTCTGATGTCATTGGGGGCATTTGACTTGAAGGCAGAAACCTGATGTCAGAGGGAGGACCTCGGACATGATGAGGGGCTTCTAATATAAAGTTAAGCTCAGATGTAATGGGGGGCACGTCTGATGTGATGGAGGGACCTCTGATGAGATAGGAAGCTCTCTGATGGGAAGGAGGGGGAGAGACATCTGATGTTAAGGGGGGATATCTGATGGCATGGGGGGACCTCTGATGTGAAGGGGGTATCTGATGTAATGGAGACCTTTGGTGTAAAGGGGGATCTCTGATGTGATGGGGGGGGGGGATCTCTGATGTAAAGGAGGGGGAGGAAGAGACCTCTGAGGTGATGGGGGGACCTCTGAGGTGACAAGGGACCTCGGATGTGATGGGGGGGAGGGAACCTTTGAGGTGGCAAGGGACCTCGGATGTGATGGGGGGGACCTCTGAGGTGACAGGGGGACACCTCTGATGTGAAGGGGGTATCTGATGTAATGGAGAGACCTTTGGTGAAAAGGGGGGATCTCTGATGTGATGGGGGAGGAAGAGACCTCGGATGGATGTGATGGGGGGGGGGGGGGGGGGGGGGGGGCGGGGGGGTGGGGGGGGGGGGGGGGGGTGGGGGGGGGGGGGGGGGGCCTCGGAGGTGACGGGGGCCTCTTGTGATGGGGGACCTCACTCGGATGTGACGGGAGGGGGGGGGCCTCTGATTAAGGGAGGATCTTTGATGTGATGGGGGGGGTGGGACCTCTGAGGTGATGGGGGGGGCCCTCTGAGGTGATGGGGGGCCCTCTGAGGTGATGGGGGGACCTCTGAGGTTTCAGATTCAGATTTTGTATAGCAAATCTATCACCGTATGGTTGAGAATTCTTGCCCTGACTCGGAGGAACAGACGCAGAGAAAGTGGCACCGGCAGCTGGCATGTCTACAGTGGCATGACCTCGGACTGGTAGTGAAGTACTGAGTCCTGTATGAACAGATAAATGCAGCCAGCAATCCCCCCCCCGACCATCGGGTATCAGGATGCCGGAGTCCCCAGTTGTACTTCTATGATTATATACATAGAGGGGGGATTGGGGGAGGGGATTGGGTGACATGAAAGGGATTCTCGGAGGTTCAGCTCCCCGTCTTCTCCTCACCAGTTTCACACAAGCGTTGTCATCTTCCAGCGAGCGATTCAACATCTCAAAGACGACCTCACAGTTCAGAAGAGAGCATCTGAGGGAAGGAGAACAGATCACATTAATGAAAGCACTTTTGACTAATTACAGGTCAACCCCACCTCGAATTAAAAATGTCAGTTTCTGAGGGGGGGGTATAGTGTTGAACCCCCCTATCTCCTTGGTTCTTAACCTGTAGGAGGGGGCATTATATCACCAATGGAGACCCTGGTAGATTTACTGTCTAAAAACACACAAACTTTACGACTGGCTGAGATAAAATAATTTACAAGACAGGCCAGCCTCAGGGACACAGGGGGTCCCCCCATGACCTTCTATTGCCCGAGGGGCCCCCATGATTTGTCAGTCAGGACACTTTTATTGGTTCAGAGACAGAGTAAAGTGCAATCACTGTTCAGCACTACCAATCAGAATGCACGTCCTGCGAATGTAAATCGGTAAACATGGCCGACCCCGATTTATACATTAAATTAGAAATGATTTTGTTTTATTAGACGGATCATATCTCCATCTTATACTCTATGTGGCTAATGTGCAAGCTGTAGAACAGTGAAGTCCGCCCTCCTCGCCCTCTGCACATTTGCGTCCATGGGTGACCGAGCCGTCAAACACACTCAAGATCGGTGGCTGGTAAGACTCGCTCCCAATCATGTGACAGCCAATCACAGGGGGGCAGTAGTGGTGGAGGGGGGGGATTGGACACAGACACATGAATGGATCGACCCGCAGGGGTGGGGGGGCTGGCAGTGTTACAGGGGGAACAATAAGGCAGCACAGCCATTCCTCCTGCTTGGTGCCCGGGCCCCCCTTTTAAACAGATGGGGCCCAATACAGGAGGTATCAGCAGTATCAGTGCTCCCGACAGTGGTCAGCTAAAAGACCCTCTCTAAAGCGACAACACGGCTGAGCTAGAAGGGGTTAAAGATGTACAGATCTTTAAAAAAAAAAAGACAGGTTCCCTTTATTTCTCTGTGCAGCGACTTTAACCTTGACTGTAGTGTGTGTGCGGCTTTCCTGTCAAGAAGAATCTGTCAGGAGGAGCTCCGTCCCGCCAGGGTCACCCACTCACCCCCTGATGAAGTGCTGCACCTCGTCTTGTGTCAGGAACATTCTGTCCCCCCGGGTCACCGTCAGAACCAGCTGAGCCTCCTGTAGACAATCGCCGGGGTGAGACGGCTCCACTCTGTGCAGGGAGAGGAGAGAGAGGGGTCAGTGTGATCGATGAGAAGTCACTGGTACATACCCTACAGACTGAGACCAGGGGGTGGGGGAGGGGAATAGAGAGGGGGGTACATACTGCGCTTTTATCAGAATGCCAAGTACAAATGTCAAGTCTGAAAAAAAAAAAATGCCACCAGGGGCTTTACAATGAGAAGGTACTACTACTACTACTACTACTACTACTACTACTACTACTACTACTACTACTACTAAAGACATATATAATGTATTGTGTTGCACCGATTGCCGATACTTTTTTAATGTCATGTGACAGTGGAGTGCGCCAGTTAGTTAGTTTTTTTTATTTTATTTTTACAATTCTATTTTCTACTATTTTATCAGTTTACAATTAAATTATTATTTACAATATATATATATATATATATCATTTTTTTTTTTAACCACTTGAGCCCCGAGCCTGTTTTTCAGATTCGGTGTTTACGAGACTAAAACAGTTTTTTTTGCTAGAAAATTACTTAAAAACCCCCAAACATTATATATTTTTTTCTAACACCCTAGAGAATTAAATGGCAGTCATTGCAATACTTTTTGTCACACCGTATTTGCGCAGCGGTCTTACAAGCGCACTTTTTTTTGGAAAAAATTCACTTTTTTGAATTAAAAAATAAGACAACAATAAATTTGGCCCAATTTTTTTATATTGTGAAAGATAATGTTACGCCGAATAAAATGACACCCAACATGTCACGCTTGAAAATTGCGCCCGCTCGTGGCATGGCGTCAAACTTTTACCCTTAAAAATCTCGATTGGCGACGTTTAAAAAATTCTACAGGTTGCATTTTTTGAGATACAGAGGAGGTCTAGGGCTAGAATTATTGCTCTCGCTCTAACGATCGCGGCGATACCTCACTTGTGTGGTTTGAACATAGTTTGCGGGTGCTACTCGTGTATGCGTTCGCTTGTGTGCGCGAGCTCGTCGGGACGGGGCGTTTTAAAAAAAAAAAAATTTTTGTTTTCTTATTTATTTTAATTTTTTACACTAAAATAAAATAAAAAATTGATCACTTTTATTCCTATTACAAGAAATGTAAACATCCCCTTGTAATAGAAAAAAGCATGACAGGTCCTCTTAAATATGAGATCTGGGGGTCAAAAAGACGTCACATCTCATATTCAGGCTTAAATGCAAAAAAAAAAATTAAACTGTCATTTTTTCAAATGACAGAAAAAAAAAATGTCTCTTTAAGACGCTCGGCGGGACTGACGTCTTGACGTCACTTCAGCCCAGCAGAGCTACGGGGACAGGTGGGTGCGATTTTTCCCTCACTCGCAACCCCGCTGAGGAGCCGAACGGACCCGATCGCCTCCGCCACTAACTGCGGCTACGGTAAGCGGCGGAGGGCGCGGGAGAATGGCGGGAGGGGCCCTCTCCCGCCACCGATAACGGCGATCTCGCGGCGAATCCGCCGCGGAGACTGCCGTTATCGTGTACAGAACCGCCCCATGAAGAGATGGATATCTCGGTTGTGGCAGCAGCTGCTGCCGTTACGGAGATATCCATCTTTAAAAACAGGAAGTATTTTGACAATGGGGCGGTTACCAAGTGGTTAAATACTTTCTTGGCTTGGGGGCAGAGACCACCAGATATCTCCTCCAGCCTTCCAGATGCTTTACTGCAGGTGCGCTTTTGATGCAGTCAATGTCACCTTACCTGTCAGTGGTGTCCGCCCCCTCTCTATTGCTGCTCCGGGATTGGCAGTCGCTGCCGGTTTTGCTGGCGGCGTCGGAGGAGAGACTGCGGGAGGACTTGTCCTGGATGGAGTCCTGTGAGCTGTGGCCGCTGTCGCTGTCATCCCAGCCCCCGCCGGGCACCCCCGAGCGGTGACAACCTGCAAGGTGTGAATAATGTGTGAGTGAAAAGTGCTTTAACCCCATGAGAGGGCAAAGGGGACGGATTAAAAATACTTCTTTCTTCCAGATGTTGTATTCTTATTTGCATTTTTCTGACACTCCGATTGGCTCAGGGATCGTACAGATACGATATTTCAATAATCTGATTGGCTCGAGGCGCGCTAAGAACAATCAAATACACCCATTGGCTACATTACACTGGACCAGACCAATAAATAGTTTGGTTGTCTCATGGACTGTAACTCCACACAGTAATGCGAGGCTTTCTCCCTGGTGTGGAGTGTTGTGCTCGCCCCCTCCTTTGGACTACAGGAGAGTCAGGACGCCCACTAACACACAGCTCCTTTCTCTATCTGCAACGTAGAGATCGTCCTGACTCTCCTTGTTTGGTTGTCTCATGGGCTGTAACTCCACACAGTAATGCGAGGCTTTCTCACTGGTGTGGAGTGTCGTGTTCGCCCCCTCCCTTGGACTACAGGACAGTCAGGACGCTCGCTACGTTGCAGATAGAGAAAAGAGCTGTGTGTTAGTGGGCATCCTGACTCTCCTGTAGTCCGGGGGGGGGGGGGCGAGCACGACACTCCACACCAGGGAGAAAGCCTCGCATTACAGGCAGAGGAACAGGAAGTGAGGATTTCTCAGAAGAAATAAGGACATTTAAAAGCAAAATGGAAGGATGAGGTAAGTGAAGGAGGACTGCACTAAGGGAAAGGAAGATATTTAGGGGGGGGGGGGGGGGGGTACCTTTACAACCCCTTTAAGTTCTAGAACGGTTTACCTCGGTTGCCGCGGGCACCTTTGCACGCAGGTTTTTCAGCAGGAGGTTGTCCAACACCCAGCGGCACCACTACAGGTTTGTACGAGTTATCGGCCTGGTCACCGGGGGAAGGAGACTGAGAAGCGGCTCCAACCACCGCCTGGGTCACCGCTACCGCCGCCCTCTGTAGACCGCTGAGCAGAGCTTCACTGGTCCGTCCTAAATACACGAGAACGTTGTGTTATATTACATGGCAAAAAGTACACAGACCCCCCCCCCCCCTAAATGACGGGGTGACGGGTCCTGGTAATCCTCCATCATACAAAGACATTGTGATCCTCCAACCTTGTAGCTTGGCAAAGACCTTTTTCTGTTCCAGCATGACTGTGCCCCCCCCCCCGCGTGTACAAAGCCAGCTGCATAGAGACATGACTGTGACCCCTCCCCCCTGTGTACAAAGCCAGCTGCATAGAGACATGACTGTGCCCCCCCCCCGTGTACAAAGCCAGCTGCATAGAGACATGACTGTGACCCCCCCCCTGTGTACAAAGCCAGCTCCATAGAGACATGACTGTGACCCCCCCCCCCCCCCTGTGTACAAAGCCAGCTCCATAGAGACATGACTGTGACCCCCCCCCCCTGTGTACAAAGCCAGCTCCATAGAGACATGACTGTGACCCCCCCCCCGTGTACAAAGCCAGCTCCATAGAGACATGACTGTGACCCCCCCCCCCACGTGTTACAAAGCCAGCTGCATAGAGACATGACTGTGACAACCCCCCCCCCCACGTGTACAAAGCCAGCTCCATAGAGACATGACTGTGACCCCCCCCCCCACGTGTACAAAGCCAGCTCCATAAGACATGACTGTGACCCCCCCCCCCCGCGTGTACAAAGCCAGCTGCATAGAGACATGACTGTGACCCCTCCCCCCTGTGTACAAAGCCAGCTCCATAGAGACATGACTGTGACCCCCCCCCCCTGTGTACAAAGCCAGCTCCATAGAGACATGACTGTGACCCCCCCCCCTGTGGTACAAAAGCCAGCTCCATAGAGACATGACTGTGACCCCCCCCGCCCCCCCACGTGTACAAAGCCAGCTGCATAGAGACATGACTGTGACACCCCCCCCCCCCGTGTACAAAGCCAGCTCCATAGAGACATGACTGGACCCCCCCCCCACGTGTACAAAGCCAGCTCCATAGAGACATGAACTGTGACCCCCCCCCCCCGCGTGTACAAAGCCAGCTGCATAGAGACATGACTGTGACCCCCCCCCCCCACGTGTACAAAGCCAGCTCCATAGAGACATGACTGTGACCCCCCCCCTTTGTACAAAGCCAGCTCCATAGAGACATGACTGTGACCCCCCCCCCCCCACGTGTACAAAGCCAGCTCCATAGAGACATGACTGTGACCCCCCCCCCCCCCTGTGTACAAAGCCAGCTCCAAGAGACATGACTGTGCCCCCCCCCCGCGTGTACAAAGCCAGCTCCATAGAGACATGTCTGTGCCCCCCCCCCCCTGTGTACAAAGCCAGCTCCATAGAGACATGACTGTGCCCCCCCCCCCGTGTACAAAGCCAGCTGCATAGAGACATGTCTGTGCCCCCCCCCCCCCCCTGTGTACAAAGCCAGCTGCATAGAGACATGACTGTGCCCCCCCCCCCCCCGCGTGTACAAAGCCAGCTCCATAGAGACATGACTGTGACCCCCCCCCCCCCCTTGTGTACAAAGCCAGCTCCATAGAGACATGACTGTGACCCCCCCCCCCCCACGTGTACAAAGCCAGCTCCATAGAGACATGACTGTGCCCCCCCCGCCCCGCGTGTACAAAGCCAGCTGCATAGAGACATGACTGTGACCCCCCCCCCCCACGTGTACAAAGCCAGCTCCATAGAGACATGACTGTGACCCCCCCCCCCCTGTGTACAAAGCCAGCTCCATAGAGACATGACTGTGACCCCCCCCCCCCCCACAGTGTACAAAGCCAGCTCCATAGAGACATGACTGTGACCCCCCCCCCCCCCACGTGTACAAAGCCAGCTCCATAGAGACATGACTGTGACCCCCCCCCACGTGTACAAAGCCAGCCCATAGAGACATGACTGTGACCCCCCCCCCCCCACGATGAAGCAAAGCCAGCTCCATAGAGACCATGACTGTGACCTCCCCCCCCCCCACGTGTACAAAGCCAGCTCCATAGAGACATGACTGTGACCCCCCCCCCCCCCCCACGTGTACAAAGCCAGCTCCATAGAGACATGACTGTGACCCCCCCCCCCCCACGTGTACAAAGCCAGCTCCATAGAGACATGACTGTGCCCCCCCCCTGTGTACAAAGCCAGCTCCATAGAGACATGACTGTGACCCCCCCCCCCCACGTGTACAAAGCCAGCTGCATAGAGACATGACTGTGACCCCCCCCCCCCACGTGTACAAAGCCAGCTCCACATAACCACACACTCAAGTGACCCCCCACCCCCCTGTGTACAAAGCCAGCTCCATGGAGACATGACTGTGACACCCCCCCCCCCCCGTGTACAAAGCCAGCTCCATAGAGACATGACTGTGACCCCCCCCCCCCGTGTACAAAGCCAGCTGCAAAGACATTGGACCCCCCCCCCCCCCCCCCCCAAGCGTGTACAAAGCCAGCTGCATAGAGACATGACTGTGCCCCCCCCCCCCCCCCCCCCGAGTCCCCCCGCGTGTACAAAGCCAGCTCCATAGAGACATGACTGTGACCCCCCCCCACACCACCACCCCCCCCCCTGTGTACAAAGCCAGCTCCATAGAGACATGACTGTGACCCCCCCCCCCCCCACGTGTACAAAGCCAGCTCCATAGAGACATGACTGTGACCCCCCCCCCCCCGTGTACAAAGCCAGCTGCACCCCCCATAGAGACATGACTGTGACCCCCCCCCCCCACGTGTACAAAGCCAGCTCCATAGAGACATGACTGTGCCCCCCTCCCCCCTGTGTACAAAGCCAGCTCCATAGAGACATGACTGTGACCCCCCCCCCCCCCCCCCCCCCCCCCCCCCCCCACCCCCCCTCCCCCCCCCCCCCCCCCCCCCCCCCCCCCCCCCCCCCCCCCCCCCAACCCCCCCCCCCCCCCCCCCCACCCCCCCCCCCCCCCCCCCCCCCCACTGTGTACAAAGGCCAGCTCCATAGAGACATGGAATGTGACCCCCCCCCCCCCCCCACCCCCCCCACGTGTACAAAGCCAGCTCCATAGAGACATGAAGAGAGGGACCTGTGTTCCCCCCCCCCCCCTGACCCCCCCCCCCCGGTGACCCCCCCCCCCCCCCGGTCTGTGCCCCCCCCCCCCCCCCCCCAGCCGCATGACCCCTGTGCCCCCCCCCCCCGCGTCCCCCACCCCCCCCCCCCCGACGTGACTGTTCCCCCCCCCCCCCCCCACGTGTGTACCCCCCCAGTGTCCACAAAGCCAGCTCCATAGAGACATGACTGTGACCCCCCCACCCCCCCCCCCCCCCCCCCCCCCCCCCCCCCCCCCCCCCACTGTACCCCCCCCCCCCCTCCCCCCCCCCCCCCCCCCCACCCCCCCCCCCCCCCCCCCCCCCCCCACCCCCCCCCCCCCCCCCCCCCCCCACCCCCCCCCCCCCCCCCCCCCCCCCCCCAACCCCCCCCCACCCCCGCCAAGCCCTCCATAGAGACATGACTGTGCCCCCCCCCCCCCCCTGTGTAAACCCCCCCCCCCCCCCCCCCAGCACCCCCCCCCCCCCCCCCCCATAGAGACATGACTGTGCCCCCCCCCCCCCCCCCCCCTGTGCCCCCCCCCCCCACCCCCCCAGCACATGACCCCCCCCCCCCCCTGCTACCCCATAGAGACATGACTGTGCCCCCCCCCCCCCCTGTGTACAAAGCCAGCTCCCCCCCCCCCCCCCATAGAGACCCCCCCCCCCCATGACCACCCCCCCCCCCCCACTTGTGTACAAACCCCCCCCCCCCCCCCCCCCCCCCCCCCCCAGCCAGCTCCACCCCCCCCCCCCCATGACTGTGACCCCCCCCCCCCCCCCGTGTACAAACCCCCCCCCCCCCCCCCCCCCCCCCCCCCCCCCCCCCCCCCCAGCCCACCATAGAGACAGCCACCCCCCCCCCCCCCCCCCCACCCAGCCCATAGAGACATGACTGTGACCCCCCCCCCCCCCCCACGAAACCCCCCCCAGTGTACAAAGCCAGCTAGCCAAAGCCCCCCCACCATAGAGACATGACTGTGACCCCCCCCCCCCCCACGTGTACAAAGCCAGCTCCATAGAGACATGACTGTGCCCCCCCCCCCCCGTGTACCCAGCTGCATAGAGACCCCACCCCCCCCCATGACTGTCCCCCCCCCCTCCCCCACACCCGAGGCCCCCCCCCCCCCCCCCCGTGTACAAAGCCAGCTCCATAGAGACATGACTGTGACCCCCCCCCCCCCCCCCCCCCCCCGTTGTGTACAAAGCCAGCTCCAGGGTGTAGAGACATGACTGTGCCCCCCCCCCCCCCCACGTGTACAAAGCCAGCTCCATAGAGACATGACTGTGACCCCCCCCCCCCCCCCCCCCGTGTACAAAGCCAGCTCCATAGAGACATGACTGTGACCCCCCCCCCCCCCCCCCCCCCCGTGTACAAAGCCAGCTCCATGGAGACATGACTGTGACCCCCCCCCCCCCCCCCCCCCCGACCCCCCCCCCCCCACGTGTACAAAGCCAGCTCCATAGAGACATGACTGACCCCCCCCCCCCCCCCCACTGACCCCCCCCACCCCCCCCCCCCCCGTACAAAGCCAGCTCCATACAACTGTGACCCCCCCCCCCCCGCGTGTACAGCTCCATAGAGACATGACTGTGACCCCCCCCCCCCCCGGGTACAAAAGCCCCCATAGAGACCTGTGCCCCCCCCCCTGTGTACAAAGCCAGCTCCATAGAGACATGACTGTGCCCCCCCCCCCCCTGTGTACAAAGCCAGCTCCATAGAGACATGACTGTGCCCCCCCCCCCCCCTGTGTACAAAGCCAGCTGCATAGAGACATGACTGTGACCCCCCCCCCCCACGTGTACAAAGCCAGCTCCATAGAGACATGACTGTGCCCCCCCCCCCCCCCCCCGCGTGTACAAAGCCAGCTGCATAGAGACATGACTGTGACCCCCCCCCCACGTGTACAAAGCCAGCTCCATAGAGACATGACTGTGACCCCCCCCCCCCCCTGTGTACAAAGCCAGCTCCATAGAGACATGACTGTGACCCCCCCCCCCCCCTCGTGTACAAAGCCAGCTCCATAGAGACATGACTGTGCCCCCCCCCCCGCGTGTACAAAGCCAGCTGCATAGAGACATGACTGTGACCCCCCCCCCACGTGTACAAAGCCAGCTCCATAGAGACATGACTGTGACCCCCCCCCCCCCCTGTGTACAAAGCCAGCTGCATAGAGACATGACTGTGACCCCCCCCCCCCCCGTGTACAAAGCCAGCTCCATAGAGACATGACTGTGACCCCCCCCCCCCTGTGTACAAAGCCAGCTCCATAGAGACATGACTGTGACCCCCCCCCCCCTGTGTACAAAGCCAGCTCTATAGAGACATGACTGTGCCCCCCCCTTGTATAAAGCCACTAAGCCAGCATAGAACACAGATTCTCGGGCTGTCAGTAAATGGATTACATAGAACACAGATTCTTATGCCCCGTACACACGAGCGGCTTTTCCCCGGCCAAATTCTCATCGGAATTCCGACAGAGTTCCATTGGAGTAACAGAGAACATGTATGTAAACTCCGATAGAATTCCTCGGAAAAAAGTCCGAATGGGGCACACACATGGTCGGAATTTCTGTCTGACTTTTTCCATCGTGTGTACGGGGCTTTAGGCTGTCAGTAAATAGAATACAAATTCTTGGGCTGTCAGTAAATCGTTTACATAGAATACAGAATCACAGGCTGTCAATAAATACATTACATAGAATAAAGTTTCTCGGGCTGTCAGTAAATGGATTATATAGCATACAGGTTTCTCGGGCTGTCAGTAAATGGATTACATAGAATACAGATTCTTGGGCTGTCAGTAAATGGATTACATAGAATACAGATTCTTGGGCTGTCAGTAAATGGATTACATAGAATACAGATTCTTGGGCTGTCAGTAAATGGATTACATAGAATACAGATTCTTGGGCTGTCAGTAAATGGATTACATAGAATACAGATTCTTGGGCTGTCAGTAAATGGATTATATAGAACACAGTTTCTCGGGCGGTCAGTAAATAGAATACAGTTTCTCGGGCTGTCAGTGAACGGATTATATAGAAGATTCTGGAGCTGTCAGTAAATGGATTACATAGAATACAGATCCTCAGGCTGTCAGTAAATCCAGAAGAGGAACAATGTAATTCAGCCCAGTGAGGGGGGGGGGGGGGGGGCAGGGGAATTTACCTGATCCGGGTTTATCCTGAGAATATCCAAATCCTTGCAGAGTGTGGGGGTGACACACCTGGGACCCCATTCCTGTAAATGAGAAATGTGCGTCAGTAAAATTTTTCCCTTAAGTCAGATAGAGGCCGCCTCATTTCCGGGCCGGAGGACGTCCAGCGGGATCTAGCCCTTTCCTCCACAGCCGGACTGTCACTGTCAGGAACTCCTAGAGCCCTCGGAATCCTGGCTGGGAAGAGCTTTCCTAGAAAATAATACAGACAGACGGACAGACGGGTACACTTTGGTGTCACAGGGGGGTCCTCTGGGTTACCTGTCGGGGGTTTCTCCTTAGCCGGCGGCACGGCGGAGCTCTGCGGTGACACTTCGGTGAACAAACTGCCGACAAGTTCCTGAAGAAGAGAAAAAAAAAAAAAAGCAGCAAATGAACATCTACATTGTACCGGAGAGGGAGGGGGGAGGGGAGAGGGAGGGGCCAAACAATTTTCTTCTATCTTTTCATGTAACACTTAAGAAATGACACTTTGTATCTCCAATGTTGTGTAGTGAGTGTACATAGGGGGGAGGGGTCTTTGTATCTCCAATGTTGTGTAGTGAGTGTACATAGGGGGGGAGGGGTCTTTGTATCTCCAATGTTGTGTAGTGAGTGTACATAGGGGGGAGGGGTTTTTGTATCTCCAATGTTGTGTAGTGAGTGTACATAGGGGGAGGGGTCTTTGTATCTCCAATGTTGTGTAGTGAGTGTACATAGGGGGGAGGGGTCTTTGTATCTCCAATGTTGTGTAGTGAGTGTACATAGGGGGGAGGGGTCTTTGTATCGCCAATGTTGTGTAGTGAGTGTTCATAGGGGGGAGGGGTCTTTGTATCTCCAATGTTGTGTAGTGAGTGTACATAGGGGGGGAGGGGTCTTTGTATCTCCAATGTTGTGTAGTGAGTGTACATAGGGGGGAGGGGTCTTTGTATCTCCAATGTTGTGTAGTGAGTGTACATAGGGGGAGGAGTCTTTGTATCTCCAATGTTGTGTAGTGAGTGTACATAGGGGGGAGGGGTCTTTGTATCGCCAATGTTGTGTAGTGAGTGTACATGGGGGGGAGGAGTCTTTGTATCTCCAATGTTGTGTAGTGAGTGTACATAGGGGGAGGAGTCTTTGTATCTCCAATGTTGTGTAGTGAGTGTACATGGGGGGGAGGAGTCTTTGTATCTCCAATGTTGTGTAGTGAGTGTACATAGGGGGGAGGGGTCTTTGTATCGCCAATGTTGTGTAGTGAGTGTACATGGGGGGGAGGAGTCTTTGTATCTCCAATGTTGTGTAGTGAGTGTACATAGGGGGAGGAGTCTTTGTATCTCCAATGTTGTGTAGTGAGTGTACATAGGGGGAGGAGTCTTTGTATCTCCAATGTTGTGTAGTGAGTGTACATAGGGGGGAGGAGTCTTTGTATCTCCAATGTTGTGTAGTGAGTGTACATAGGGGGAGGAGTCTTTGTATCTCCAATGTTGTGTAGTGAGTGTACATAGGGGGGAGGAGTCTTTGTATCTCCAATGTTGTGTAGTGAGTGTACATAGGGGGGAGGAGTCTTTGTATCTCCAATGTTGTGTAGTGAGTGTACATAGGGGGGAGGAGTCTTTGTATCTCCAATGTTGTGTAGTGAGTGTACATAGGGGGAGGAGTCTTTGTATCTCCAATGTTGTGTAGTGAGTGTACATAGGGGGAGGAGTCTCTGTATCTCCAATGTTGTGTAGTGAGTGTACATAGGGGGAGGAGTCTCTGTATCTCCAATGTTGTGTAGTGAGTGTACATAGGGGGAGGAGTCTTTGTATCTCCAATGTTGTGTAGTGAGTGTACATAGGGGGGAGGGGTCTTTGTATCGCCAATGTTGTGTAGTGAGTGTACATGGGGGGGAGGAGTCTTTGTATCTCCAATGTTGTGTAGTGAGTGTACATAGGGGGAGGAGTCTTTGTATCTCCAATGTTGTGTAGTGAGTGTACATAGGGGGGAGGAGTCTTTGTATCTCCAATGTTGTGTAGTGAGTGTACATAGGGGGGAGGAGTCTTTGTATCTCCAATGTTGTGTAGTGAGTGTACATAGGGGGGAGGAGTCTTTGTATCTCCAATGTTGTGTAGTGAGTGTACATAGGGGGGAGGAGTCTTTGTATCTCCAATGTTGTGTAGTGAGTGTACATAGGGGGAGGAGTCTTTGTATCTCCAATGTTGTGTAGTGAGTGTACATAGGGGGAGGAGTCTCTGTATCTCCAATGTTGTGTAGTGAGTGTACATAGGGGGAGGAGTCTCTGTATCTCCAATGTTGTGTAGTGAGTGTACATAGGGGGAGGAGTCTTTGTATCTCCAATGTTGTGTAGTGAGTGTACAGCTTGTATAACAGTGTAACGTCACTTCACCACACTCTCTGCACACCGGGGGCACCTCGGACTTACCTGAGCTGAGGATCGGACTTTCTGGTACAGGCTGATGCCATGAAGGGGGTCCGGAGGGCCGCTGACGGCTGCAATGGTAATGAGAATAAATAAGGAATAATAGTAACACAGCATAACAGACATTGTATATATCACTGTCCAGCCCCTCCCACAGAAATCACACGACCACACGCTTAGGCTTCTAGTCACATGACCCTCCACAGAGGGAGGCGGAGCCACATTGTCTCCTAGTATAGAGAAGAGACCTGCCAAGGAGGAGGAGGGGCCACACGAGACGGTAATGATGCTTGCTGGCCCCTCCCCCTCGGCACATCACATCTCATTACCAGGGGAAAATGCTGCTCCAAGCTCCGCCCTATTACCAGTCATGTGACTAAAGCCTAGGCAGACAGTGAGGAGCATTGGATGGGCACCAATCAGGCTGCATAGATGGGCACCGAAGGTGGAAAACGGGCACCAATCAGGCTGCATAGATGGGGCACCCATCAGGCTGCATAGATGGGCACCGAAGGTGGAAAATGGGCATCAGGCTGCACTGATGGGCACTAATCAGGCTGCACTGATAGGCACCAAAGGTGGAAAATGGGCACCAATCAGGCGGAAAATGGGCATCAGGCTGCACTGATGGGCACTAATCAGGCAGCATAGATGGACACCGAAGGTGAAAAATGGGCACCAATCAGGCTGCACTGATGGGCACTAATCAGGCAGCATAGATGGACACCGAAGGTGGAAAATGGGCACCAATCAGGCTGCACTGATGGGCACTAATCAGGCAGCATAGATGGACACCGAAGGTGGAAAATGGGCACCAATCACGCTGCACAGATGGGCACCGATGCTGTAAATGGGCATTGAACAGGCTGCATCGATAAAACTAATGCAGCCGCCACATCTGATGATCGGTGAGCTGCAATATGTGACATTTCTGATTTTGGGTTGAACGCCGCTTTATTTTTCCAGAAGTGGGGGGGCGCCTCTGGCGGTTCCAGGGCTGGTTTAGATATAAAGATCGGTGTGGCGGGATCGGCCGTACCTGCAGCCTCCTGGATGTAAGCCGCATTGCGCCGGAGATCCTGGAGGAAAAGGTCGGTGCTGTGAGCGCACAGATACAGGAGGATCTTCAGCACCTGGAGAGACAAGACAGAGTTCAGGAAGAGTCCAAGCAGCTCCCAGGCCCCTCCCCCTTCGGAGGTTCCAGGTAAACCCACCTTTATCTTCACGCGGCAGGAGTTGTTCTGTAGGCGGTTCAGCAGGTATTCTAGGAGGCACTGCCCGCTGCCAGGGGAGTCGTGGGAGATTCCTGAGGGGGGGGGGCGGGGTTAAGGAAACCATAACAAAGCGATTCCTTTCAGATTTTTTTGCTACTCCATTATTTCTACCTCTAAAAAAGGGGGAGCCGTCACCTGAAACGCGTTGCTTATTTTTTTGCTACTCCAGGATTTTCTTCTATCACCTTGCCTGGGACCTCGTTTCTGGTGAACCTTGAACCCTTTGCTCCTCCCATGAACTTTCTGATTTAAGCCACGCCTCCGCACTTCCTGTTTGCCAGATTATTGTGCTCTCTCCAGCCAATCTCTCGCTCGTCACTCCTGCT
This sequence comes from Rana kukunoris, assembly GCA_029574335.1. NCBI lineage: Eukaryota > Metazoa > Chordata > Amphibia > Anura > Ranidae > Rana > Rana kukunoris. The sequence continues at coordinate 57,724 of JAJQKJ010002765.1, read as the reverse complement.
TCCGTCCGGATCTCCTCTACCACTCCTTACCGACCTTTGGCTTATTCCTCAACTACTCTTCTGCTTGAGTCCAATTTGCAACCACTTGTTACCGACCTTTAGCTTGTTTACTGACTACTCTTCTGCTTGATCCCAACCTGCAATCACTTATTACTGACCCATTGGCTTGTTTACTGACTACTCTTCTGCTTGACCCCAACCTGCTATATCTGCTACTGGACCCCAGCTTGCTCACCACTTGGTGGGGCGATCCTGAGGACCATGACATGGCTTGTTTACTGACTATTCTTCTGCTCGATCCGAACTTGCAACCACTTGTTACTGAACTTCAGCTTGTTTACTGGCTACACTTCTGCTTGATACCAACTTGCAATCACTTGTGACTGACCCATTGGTTTGTTTATTGACTATTCTTCTGCTTGATCCGAACTTGCAACCACTTGTTACTGAACTTTAGCTTGTTTACTGACTACTCTTCTTCTTGATCCCAACTTGCAAACACTTGTTACCAACCTTTGGCTTGTTTACTGACTACTCTTCTGCTTGTTTCCAACTTGCAGCCACTTGTTACCAACTTTTGGCTTGTCTACTGACTCTGCTTCTGGTTGATCACAGATATACTCTTCTGCTTAATCCCAACCTGCCACAACTTGTTACCAACCTTTAGCTTGTTTACTGTCTACTCTTCTGCTTGATCCCAACTTGCAATTACTAATTACCGACCTTTAGCTTTTTTACTCACTACTCTTCTGCTTGATCCCAACTTGCAATCACTTATTACTGATCTTTGGCTTGTTTACTGGCTACACATCTGCTTGATACCAACTTGGTATATCTGCTACTGGACCCCAGCTTGCTCACCACTTGGTGGGGCGATCCTGAGGACCATGGCATGGCTTGTTTACAGACTATTCTTCTGCTTAACCCCAACAAGCAATCACTCGTTACTGACCTTTAGCTTGTTTACGGACTACTCTTCTGCTTGATCCCAACCTGCAATCACTTATTACTGACCCATTGGCTTGTTTACTGACTACTCTTCTGCTTGATCCCAACTTGCAAAGACTTTTTACCAACCTTTGGCTTGTTTGCCAACTACTCTTCTGCTTGATCCCAACCTGCAACCACTTGTTACTGACCTTTAGCTTGTTTACTGACTACTCTTCTGCTTGATCCCAACTTGCAAAGACTTGTTACCAACCTTTGGCTTGTTTGCTGACTACTCTTCTGCTTGATCCCAACCTGCTATATCTACTACTGGACCCCAGCTTGCTCATCACTTGGTGGGGCGATCCTGAGGACCATGACATGGCTTGTTTACGGACTACTCTTCTGCTTGATCCCAACCTGCAACCACTTGTTACTGACCCATTGGCTTGTTTATTGACTACTCTTCTGCTTGATCACAACTTGCAATTACTTGTTACCGACCTTTAGCTTATTTACTGACTACTCTTCTGCTTGATCCCAACTTGCAAATACTTTTTACCAACCTTTGGCTTGTTTGCTAACTACTCTTCTGCTTGATCCCAACCTGCAACCACTTGTTACTGACCTTTAGCTTGTTTACTGACTACTCTTCTGCTTGATCCCAACTTGCAAAGACTTGCTACCAACCTTTGGCTTGTTTGCTGACTACTCTTCTGCTTGATCCCAACCTGCTATATCTACTACTGGACCCCAGCTTGCTCATCACTTGGTGGGGCGATCCGGAGGACCATGACATGGCTTGTTTACCGACTACTCTTCTGCTTGATCCCAACCTGCAATCACTTGTTACTAACCCATTGGCTTGTTTGCTGACTACTCTTCTGCTCGATCCCAACTTGCAATTACTTATTACTGATCTTTGGCTTGTTTACTGGCTACACTTCTGCTTGATACCAACTTGCAATCACTTGTTACTGACCCATTGACTTGTTTGTTGACTACTCTTCTGCTTGATCACAACTTGCAATTACTTGTTACCGACCTTTAGCTTGTTTACTCACTACTCTTCTGCTTGACCCCAACTTGGTATATCTGCTACTGGACCCCAGCTTGCTCACCACTTGGTGGGGCGATCCTGAGGACCATGACATGGCTTGTTTACTGACTATTCTTCTGCTTGATCCCAACTTGCAATCACTTGTTACCGACCTTTGGCTTGTTTACCGACTACTCGTCTGCTTGTTTCCAACCTGCCACCACTGTTACCAACCTTTGGCTTGTTTACTGACTACTCTTCTGCTTGATCCCAACTTGCAATTACTAGTTACCAACCTTTAAGCTTTTTTACTCACTACTCTTCTGCTCGATCCCAACTTGCAATTACTTATTACTGATCTTTGGCTTGTTTACTGGCTACACTTCTGCTTGATACCAACTTGCAATCACTTGTTACTGACCCATTGGCTTGTTTATTGACTACTCTTCTGTTTGACCCCAACCTGCTATATCTACTACTGGACCCCAGCTTGCTCACCACTTGGTGGGGCGATCCTGAGGACCATGACATAGCTTGTTTACCGACTACTCTTCTGCTTGATCCCAACCTGCTATATCTTCTTTTGGACCCCGGGTTGCTCACCTCCTGGTGGGGCGATCCTAAGGACCATGGCAGCTAAACCCATTCCCACAGTCAGGGGCTCTGGTGAACACCGGTTAGTGCTTAGACCCTGCACCTCGGGGTGAGCCCGCATCGTCTGCCCAGGTGACTGCCTGTGTACCTATCCAGCTGTTCGGTAGGAACCTCCCTACTGCTATAGCTACTGGTCTCTGTCTGAGTCGGACCCCTGGCATAATGGGGGGGGGGGGGAGGGATCCTCCTGCGTTGGATCTTGTCTGGTTCGCTAGGCTGGCCCCTAGTTGTAGGCAGGACTTTCCCTAAGTGATAAGGGCTTTCTTTAGTGAGTCTGCACTGGTCAGCGGCAGGGAGGCACAATGTGCTCCCATTGATGTGCCCCCTGTGGGTGGCACGATGGTGGTCATGCCACCCACAGGGGGCACTGTGGGTGTAGAACCACAATGAGTTTCACTGGTGATGTCACTTTGCTATACTTGGGGCTTTTTGGACCCATCCCCCAACTGAGGCCGAATACAGAGCTTTCATATTTTTACTGCCCCCTCCCCTCCCCCACACTGACTCTGTACTGCCATGTCCCCAATAAGAAACACCTGAACCCCGATCTTCAGATACTTGGGGAGCGCTGATCCCTATCAGATCCCTCCACACACTTCACAAAGGAAAGGATACGGGCAATCTCTTCATACAGGTACCCTGGGCAGGGGGTGTCGTCATCGGAGGTCCCCTTCAGCAGCACAGGAAGCTGGGAATAGAAGAGATCATAGAGTATTAGAGGAATGATAGGACGGGAACCCCAGAACCGGACTAGACCTCCTGGACTGCATGGAGGATTGTTAGATGTTCCCTTATTCCTGCCATGCAGACAGAGACCCCTATACTGTGTGCAATACCAGAATCCCCCAATGGGGGGGGGGGGGTATAGATGTCTGCAGGTGACATGTACACTTTACAGCTCCACTGAACATTTAGAGGAACCCCTTCCTGACACATGTGGGAGAACAGAGCGCGCCCCGAGCTGTGTACCCCAAGATGTGTACATTGAGGAAAAAATGATACATTGTATCTGAGGACAAGGCTGAGAAGAATCATGAAATGGTTCAATCAGACAGTAAGGGCCAGGGTTGAGGGGCCAGTGTTTTCGCAGGGGGGGGGGGGGGTCAGGGTCATAATGGAGGGGAGCAGGACTGCAGATCAGTGTTCGTTTAGGGGGCAGAGTTGAGGGGACCAATGTTAGTGTCAGTGTTGGGGGATAAATGTTGGGGAGGTCGGTATTTTTGGGTTCAGTGTCAGTGCTGGGGGGGGTCAGTATTTGTGGGTTCAGTGTCAGTGCTGGGGGGGGGGCAAGTGTTGGGGGGTCAGTATTTGTGGGTTCAGTGCCAGTGCTGGGGGGGGGGGGTCAGTATCTTTGGGTTCAGTGTCAGTGCTGGGGGGGGGGATAAATGTTGGGGAGGTCAGTATTTTTGGGTTCAGTGTCAGTGCTGGGGGGGATGTAGGGGGGTCAGTATTTGTGGGTTCAGTGTCAGTGCTGGGGGGGGCAAGTGTTGGGGGGTCAGTATTTGTGGGTTCAGTGCCAGTGCTGGGGGGGGGGGGTCAGTATCTTTGGGTTCAGTGTCAGTGCTGGGGGGGGGGGGATAAATGTTGGGGGAGGTCAGTATTTTTGGGTTCAGTGTCAGTGCTGGGGGGGATGTAGGGGGGTCAGTATTTGTGGGTTCAGTGTCAGTGCTGGGGGGATAAGTGTTGGGGGGGTCAGTATTTGTGGGTTCGGTGCCAGTGCTGGGGGGGGGGGGTCAGTATCTGTGGGTTCAGTGTCAGTGCTGGGGGGGCTGATAAATGTTGGGGAGGTCAGTATTTTTGGGTTCAGTGTCAGTTCTGGGGGGGGGGGATAAGTGTTGGGGGGTCAGTATTTGTGGGTTCAGTGTGTGGGGGGGTCAGTGCTGGGGGGTCAGTGTTGGGGGGAGGTCAGTATTTGTGGGTTCAGTGTCAGTGCTGGTGGGGGGGGGATAAGTGTTGGGGGGTCAGTATTTGTGGGTTCAGTGTTGGGAGGTCAGTGTTGGGGGAGGTCAGTATTTGTGGGTTCAGTGTCAGTGCTGGTGGGGGGGGGGATTAGTGTTGGGGAGGTCAGTATTTTTGGGTTCAGTGTCAGTGTTGGGGGGGGGGGGGTCAGGATTTTTGGGTTCAGTGTTAATGTCAGAGGTGGGGGGAGGTCAGTGTTGAGGGGTGACATTTTTGAAGGGATCAGTGTTGTGTGTGGGGGGGGGGGGTCCGTGTTGCGGGGGGTCATTGTTGAAGGGATCAGTGTTTTGGGGGGGATTAGTGTTAGGCATAGATAGTATTATAGGGGGGTGTTAGTGTTGGGGGGAGGATCAGTTCCAGTGTCAGGGGGAGGGTTAGGGATCAGTGCTGGGTGGAGGGTCCAGTGTTGGGGGCATTTAGTGTTGGGGGGGGGGTCAGTGTGTCAGTGTTGGGGGCAGGGGCAGTGTTCAGTGTTTTGGGTATCAGTAATAGTGTCAGTGCTAGGGGGGGTCAGTGTTGAAGGGGGGGGGATAGTCAGTATTTGGGGGGATGTCAGTGTTGGGGAGAGAATCGGTGCTAGTGTCAGTGTTGGGGGGGGGTAGGGATCAGTGCTGGGGGGAGGGTTCAGTGTATGTGTCAGTGTTGGGGGCAGGGGCAGTGTTGTGGGGGGTCATTGTTGAACGGATCAATGTTCTGGGGTGGGGGGTTAGAGTTTTGGGGATCAGTAGTAGTATCAGTGCTAGGGAGGGTCAGTGTTGAAGGGATCAGTGTTGGGGGCAGTTAGGGTTGGGGAGGGTGGATCAGTGTTGAGAGGGGTCATCTTTGACGGGATCAGTGTTGTGTGTGTGTGTGTGGTGGGAGGGGGGTCAGTGTAAGGGGCAAGTAGTGTTAGGGTGGGGGGGTCGGAGTTGGGGGGTCAGTGTATCAGTGTTGGGGGCAGGGTCAGTGTTGAGGCGGGATCATTGTTGAAGGGATCAGTGTTCGTTGAGGGGGGGGTCAGTGTTGGGGGCAGTTCGTGTTGGGGGAGGGTGGGTCAGTGTTGAGAGGGGTCATCTTTGAAGGCATCAGTGTTGTGTGTGTGGGGGAGGGGAGTTCAGTGTTGGGGGCTCAGTGTGTCAGTGTTGGGGGCAGGGTCAGTGTTGAGGGGGGATCATTGTTGTAGGGATCAGTGTTGTGTATGTGGGGGAGGGGGGGTCAGTGTAGGGGGGAAAGTGTTAGGGTGGGGGGGTGGGTCAGTGTTGGGGGGGAATCGGAGTTGGGGGGGTCAGTGTTCATTGGGGGGGAGGGGTCAGTGTTGGGGGCATTTAGGATTCAGGGGGGGAAGGGGTCAGTGTTAGTGTCAGGGGGGTCAGTGTGTCATCATAGGGGGCAGGGTCAGGGCAGTTAGTGTCGGGGGGATTCCGTCCTGGGGGGTCAGTGTTGGGGGGGGGGGGGTCAATGTTGGGGCTCCTTTACACATGCAGAAAGGACTGCGAAGCCCCTGAAAAGTCTATAGTTCTCCCTTAGGACCCTCTTAAACCCCCCGTGCCGCATCATGCAGGGGTGAGCTGACGTGATCGGAGGGAATGATTGGGATGGGGGAGGGGGAATCGGGATCTCTTCTGGGAATGTGATCCGGTTGGTTCTGGCGGTTCTCTGGCCGAGTCATCGGGGAGAAATGAGGAAATTCCGGCTCCTCTCCATTCATAACACACAGGAAGGGGAGGGGCTCCTGTCACCATGACAACCACTTCCTTCAGGTGTCACCAGGACAGGAAGTGAGGGGAAATCCCTCATTGGGGGTCACAGGGAAGAAATGTAAGTGTGACGGATATTTAACGCTTTACAGACACTGGGGGGAGCAGGTGGGGCTCTAATAGGCTGGTGAGGGGCCCTGAGGTATGGAGGGCCCCACTGATCACTCTTCATATCTGTGGGACCCCAAACCGGGTACTCAGCTCCCCGCACCCCCCGAATCCGCCCCGGTACCTGGTGAAGGAATGCCAGCCGGTCCAACACCGCCATCCTCCTCCCCTGACAGACTCTGTGGCCTCTCTGACAGGGCCAGCCACCGCCCACCAATCACAGCGCCGTCTCCTCCCTCCACCAGCCAATCAACACTCTCAATTAAGATCCTCGTCCCTTCAGCCAATCACCACGTTGGTATTTCTTCCCTCTAGCCAATCACCGCGCTCATTTTTGCACCCTCAACCAATCGAGACCTTGTTTTCCCACTCGCTGGTTTCTCCTCCCTGATGGGCGTAGTTATTGGCAGCCGACCAATCAGGAAGTGGTTGGCTGCTTTTCCCCGCACTGGTTGGCAATATGGCGGCGCGCATTGAAGAGTGATGTCCGGGAAGGTGGTGACTCCGGGGAGGGTCGGGGGTCTGTCCGGGCTGATGGCGGAGTGCGGGGCTCAGGTGAGATAGGGGGGAGGGGCCTGGACCTACAACAAGCATGCAGCCAGTGAAGTCTGATCTCCTCTCCGGTGTGTTCCAGGCAGTAAAGTCAGCATGACTCTGAACATCACTTTCCTTGTTACATGTGACTGGCGAGACATCCGTCCATCCTGTGTGCATCTATGTCACCCCCATATACCATATCCCTGTACATTCTTCCACCTCCTCACCCCTTTACATTATACAGCCCCGTGCCTCCGGAGTCCGGACCCCTTTACATTACACAGCCCTGCACCCCGGACCCCTTTACATTACACAGCCCTGCACCCCGGACCCCTTTACATTACACAGCCCTGCACCCCGGACCCCTTTACATTACACAGCCCTGCACCCCGGACCCCTTTACATTACACAGCCCTGCACCCCGGACCCCTTTACATTACACAGCCCTGCACCCCGGACCCCTTTACATTACACAGCCCTGCACCCCGGACCCCTTTACATTACACAGCCCCCGCGCCTCCGGACCCCTTTACATTACACAGCCCCCGCGCCTCCGGACCCCTTTACATTACACAGCCCTGCGCCCCGGACCCCTTTACATTACACAGCCCCGCGCCTCCGGACCCCTTTACATTACACAGCCCCCGCACCCCGGACCCCTTTACATTACACAGCCCCCGCGCCTCCGGACCCCTTTACATTACACAGCCCCCGCGCCTCCGGACCCCTTTACATTACACAGCCCCCGCGCCTCCGGACCCCTTTACATTACACAGCCCCCGCACCTCCGGATCCCTTTACATTACACAGCCCCCGCGCCTCCGGATCCCTTTACATTACACAGCCCCCGCGCCTCCGGATCCCTTTACATTATACAGCCCCCGCGCCTCCGGACCCCTTTACATTACACAGCCCCCACGCCTCCGGACCCCTTTACATTACACAGCCCCCGCACCTCCGGACCCCTTTACATTACACAGCCCCCGCACCTCCGGACCCCTTTACATTACACAGCCCCCCAAGATGATGTCATCAATCTGCTGTAGGCAGGAAGAAGCATCTCCCCTCCCCAGTGATCAGACTGTACATTGTAACTTTGTAGGAGGAGGAAGAAGCATTTCCTCAGTCTCCTCCCCCCCAGTGATCAGACTGTACATTGTAACTTTGTAGAAGGCAGGAGTCTCAGTCTCTTTTGATTACAATCAGGAAATTATTTTACATATTTATTTATTCTTCCCCCCTTTCAGGCGGCAGCCTATGGGAAGTGTGTGGCCAGCGGCGTCACCGGGAAGGTGGAGCTACAGAGAGGAGCGTGCGAAAAGGAGTTTGAAGAGTTAAAGCGATGCGTCACCAAAGCTGTGAGTTCCACGCCGAAGTCTGATTGGGTGGGGGGGGCGTGTACAGAACGGGGGATGGTGGCCCAAACAAACTTTCCTTACAGCGTATATAGCATCAGCTACATCCAGTATACAGCACTGATGAGGCAGGTGTTCCTCCTTCTTCGGGACCCTTGCACATAAGCCGGTGATCGGCGTTTTTTTCCTCTTCCACGCTGTCAAAGAGCCCTTTATGTATTCCTCTGTGGTCATGTGACTTTAAAGCTCCGCCTAGTCTGCTTGTCCTGTGGACTGCCGACAACCCTGCCGAGTCCTACAGAGCAGTGACATCATCCCTCCGCTGTGCACGCGTTGTCAGCCAGGGAGAGTTCATCATCGCCGGCCACAGAGGATAGAGCGGGAGCTCTGAGGTCACATGACCGGGTAGGGGAACATGACCTTTTAACCCTTATGCTGCTGGCATTATATTAGAGGTCGACCGATATATGTTGCCGATTTTTGGGGCCAATTCCCCCCCCCCCCCCTTCATCTCAGAAAATCTAGGGGGGAGAGGTGGGGTGCAGCCTATCAGTATCCCATTATTATTAAGTTCAGCCTGTCAGTGTCCAATAGTGCAGCCCATCAGTATCCATTAGTCCCCACCAAAGCAGACTGTTAATGCAACCTCATCAGATTCAGTGTCCATCAGTGCCACCTCATTAGTGCCCACCAGTGCAGCCTATCAGTGTCCAGTCGTGACGGTCAGTGCAACCTCATCAGTACCCACCAGTGCCAAGCTCACTTCCACCTCATCAGTGCCAAGCTGTCTATCACTTCCACCTCATCAGTACCCACCAGTACCAAGCTGTCTATCACTTCCACCTCATCAGTGCCTACCAGTGCCAAGCTGTCTTATCACTTCCACCTCATCAGTGCCTACCAGTGCCAAGCTGTCTATCACTTCCACCTCATCAGTGCCTACCAGTGCCAAGCTGTCTTATCACTTCCACCCAGAGCTTTTTTTCTCAGAAAATAGGTGCAGGAACTCAACCACGACCCGTTCAGATTTCACAAACAGTAGAAGGGTCTTAAAGGGGCATTAAATACCAGAATTGCATTACATACAGTGTGCAGAGTTCAGGGGGTTACAAAGCAGTCACTTGTAAACACAGAAACCAGACTTCTGTGTTTACAAGTGATTGTGGTGAGCGGGCACCAAAGGGTCTGAGCCAAAGGTGGTGGAACTGAGTTCCACCAAGTTCCCCCAGAAAAAAAAGCCCTGCTTCCACCTCATCAGTGCCTAGCTGTCTATCACTTCCACCTCATCAGTGCCAAGCTGTCTATCACTTCCACCTCATCAGTGCCTACCAGTGCCAAGCTGTCTATCACTTCCACCTCATCAGTGCCTACCAGTGCCAAGCTGTCTATCACTTCCACCTCATCAGTGCCTACCAGTGCCAAGCTGTCTTATCACTTCCACCTCATCAGTGCCTAGCTGTCTATCGCTTCCACCTCATCAGTGCCAAGCTGTCTATCGCTTCCACCTCATCAGTGCCTAGCTGTCTATCGCTTCCACCTCATCAGTGCCTAGCTGTCTATCACTTCCACCTCATCAGTGCCAAGCTGTCTATCACTTCCACCTCATCAGTGCCAAGCTGTCTATCACTTCCACCTCATCAGTGCCAAGCTGTCTATCACTTCCACCTCATCAGTGCCTACCAGTGCCAAGCTGTCTATCACTTCCACCTCATCAGTGCCTACCAGTGCCAAGCTGTCTATCACTTCCACCTCATCAGTGCCCATCAGTACCCAGCTCACCAGTGCTGAGATGTCGATTACTGCCACCTCTTCAGTGCCCACCAGCGGAGTGCTCCCGGCTCCATTCTGTCCCCCTCACTGGGGATGAGCTCCGCGTTCGACTCGAACATTGTCTGTTCGTACGTTTGACGAATTTCGAACAAAACGGGTAATTTGAGCCAAATTCGAGTGAGGCGCAACGGCCCATAATTCACTGCGGCATTGCGCGCTGATGATTGGCCAAACATGCACTATGACCCCGCATGCTTGGCCAATCACAGCGCGCAAAAAGCGAAGAGCCATAATTGGACAAAGCCTGGGTGGCTTTGGCCAATTATGGCTCAGGGCTTTAGCACACGGACAGCCCCCCCCCCGGTACATGCGGCGGTCCGGTTACCTGGACGAGCGATCCGTGCAGAGGGGGCGGCGGTTGATTTTTGTCCGCCCCCTCCGGATCGCTCTCAGCCAATGCGAGCGCTCCCCCTGTGTGTCATTTCCTCCTCCTGTGTAAACACAGGAAGGAGGAAGTGATGTGATCGCTCCCTCAGCGTTTTTTTTCGACCACCGCTGAGGAGAGATCACATCACATAGGAACATTTAAGCCACCCGATCGCCCTCCCCAGTGTCACTGAATGCAGTGATTATATGTATGATCACTGCAGTTAGTGTCAGTGTGACAGGCAGTTAGTGTTAAGTTTAGGGTAGCCCCCGTACCCCCCCCTAAATAAAGTTTTAACCCCTTGATCACCGCCCTAGTTAACCCTTTCACCCCCTATTGCCAGCGTCACTAAGCGATCATTTTTCTGATCGCTGTATTAGTGTCGCTGTTGCTGCTAGGTAGCTAATTTTTTTTTATTGTGATATTTTTTTTTTTTTTTTACTAAAGACATGTGGCTAAATAAATTTTGGCCTAAATGTTTGACTAAATTTTAGTTTATTTGATTTTTCTTATAACAAAAAGTAAAAAATATTGATTTTTTTTTCAAAATTGTCGCTCTATTTTTGTATATAGCGCAAAAAATTAAAAATCGCAGAGGCGATCAAATACCACCAAAAGAAAGCTCTATTTGTGGGAAGAAAAGGACGCAAATTTTGTTTGGAAGCCACGTCGCACGACCGCGCAATTGTCTGTTAAAGCGACGCAGTGCCGAATCGCAAAAAGGGGCAAGGTCATTTGGCAGCATTTTGGTCTGGGTCTTCAGTGGTTAAGCATCAATAAAATCACTGCTCCTGGAGCAGTGATTTAAATGATGCTTAACCACTTCCATACCAGGCACTTGCGCACCTTCCCGCCCAAGCCAATTTTCAGCTTTCAGCACTGTCGCAATTTGAATGACAATTGCGCGGTCATGCTACACTGCACCCAAACAAAATTTGCGTCCTTTTTTCCCCACAAATAGAGCTTTCTTTTGGTGGTATTTGATCACCTCTGCGATTTTTATTTTTATTTATTTTTTTTTTTTTTTTTTGCGCAACAACTAAAAATAGAGCGAAGATTTTGAAAAAAAAATAAAGTTTTTATTTTTTTCTGTTAATTTTTTTGTAAATGAGTATGTTTTCTCTTTCAATTACGGGCACTGATATGGTGGCACTGATGGGCACCGATGAGGTAGCACTGATGGGCACTGATAGGCGGCGCTGGTATGGCGCGCTGGTATGGGGCACTGATGGGCGGCACGGATAGGCGGCACAGGTGGGCACGGATAGGCGGCACAGGTGGGCACGGATAGGCGGCACAGGTGGGCACGGATAGGCGGCGCAGGTGGGCACTGATAGGTGGGCACTGGGCATGGATTGGCACTGTGGGGTGGCACTGACAGACACTGGGGTGGCACTGATGATCACTGAGGGGTGGCACTGATGGATCAATGTTGCCAATCAGTGCCCATGTGTGGGCACTGATTGGCATCATTTTTTTTTACTGCCCCTTTTTTTTTGTCCTTTTTTTTCTAAGTTCCCTGGTGGTCTAGTGTGGGCACTCCCTGGTGGTCCGTGTGGCGATCCGAGGGGGGGCTGCGCTGATAAACAATCAGCGTGAACCCCCCCTGTCAGGAGAGCCGCTGATCGGCTCTCCTGTACTCGCGTCTGTCAGACGCGAGTGAGGAAGAGCCGTCGGCGGCTCTTCCTGTTTACATCGTGATCAGCCGTGATTGGACACGGCTGATCACGTGGTAACGAGGCTCCGCCGGAGACTCGTTACCGAGATCGGAGGTGCCGGGTGTCAGACTGACACCCCGCATCACCGATCGCCGCGCGCCCGCACGGGCACGCGTGGCATGAAATCGTGCTAGACGTTTGAGAACGTCTAGTCACGATTTCATAACCACTTCCCGGCCGTAAATCGGCTATTGGCCAGGCGGGAAGTGGTTAAAGGGGAGGTTCCCCTAAAAATAAACTTTTAACGTTGCATTTCTCCTCTTAATCACATCTAGAATCGGCTGGTTTTTAAAAAAAAAATAATCCGTCCGTACATACCATTTTCATCATGTAGTCTCACCGCGGCTTCTGGTATGATGTTTGGGGACAGGCATCCGATCGACGCATACAGCGCGTCACGAGATGCCGAACGTTGGTGCGGCTCTATACGGCGCATGCGCACCAACATTCGGCTTCTTTCGGCATCTCGTGACGCGCTGTATGCGTCGATCGGATGCCTGTCAATCAAGTAGGCACGCCCACCCCCGACCATCAGACCCGGAAGCGGCGGTGAGACTACATGACGATAATGGTATGTACGGACAATTTTTTTTAAAAATACCAGCCGATATGTGATTAAGAGGAGAAATGCAATGTTAAAAGTTTATTTTTAGGGGAACCTCCCCTTTAAATAAAAAAAATAAAAAATTCCTTTTAGATATTGTACCTGCTGGGTGTCTATAATTTGCCTGTGAAAACGTCTTTAACCACTTAAGGACCGCCTACTGCACATTTACGTCGGCAGAATGGCACGGCTGGGCACATCAACGTATATATACGTTGATTTTAGTACCCAGCCGTGGGTCGCGGGCGCGCGCCCGTGACCCGGTCTGAAGCTCTGGGACCGCGGGATTCGCGGACCCGATCGCCGCTGGAGTGCGGCGATCCGTCCCTGGAGCGGAAGAACGGGGAGAGCCGTGTGTACACACGGCTTCCCCGTGCTTCTCTGTGGCCGCAGCATCGATCGCGTCATCCCTGTAATAGGGGGACGCGATCGATGACGTCACACCTACAGCCACACCCCCCTACAGTTGTAAACACACACAGGGAACACTCAATTCCTACAGCGCCCCCTTGTGATTAACTCCCAAACTGCAACTGTCATTTCCACAGTAAACAATGCAATTTAAATGCATTTTTTACTGTGAAAATGACAATTGTCCCAAAAATGTGTCAAAATTGTCCGAAGTGTCCGCCATATTGTCGCAGTCACGAAAAAAATCGCTGATCGCCGCTATTAGTAGTAAAAAAAAAAATTAATAAAAATGCAATAAAACTATTCCTTATTTTGTAAACGCTATAAATTTTGCGAAAACCAACCGATAAACGCTTATTGCGATTTTTTTTTTTTTTTTTTTACCAAAAATATGTAGAAGAATATGTATCGCCCTAAACTGAGGAAAAAAAAAAGTTTTTTTTATATATTTTTGGGGGATATTTATTATAGCAAAAAGTAAAAAATATTGCATTTTTTTTTAAATTGTCGCTCTATTTTTGTTTATAGCGCAAAAAATAAAAACCGCAGAGGTGATCAAATACCACCAAAAGAAAGCTCTATTTGTGGGGAAAAAAGGACGTCAATTTTCTTTGGGAGCCACGTCGCACGACCGCGCAATTGTCAGTTATAACGACGCAGTGCCGTATCGCAAAAAGGGGCAAGGTCCTTTACCTGCATTTTGGTCCGGATCTTAAGTGGTTAAGAACCCGGGTCTTGCCCCGAGGGAACATGTATCAATGGAAAAAAAAGTTTTAAAAACGGTAATTTTTTCAGGAGTCCTGCTCCATTGATACATGTTCCCTGGGGCAAGACCCGGGTTCTCAAAGACGTTTTCCAACAATAACTTGAATATTGGTCTTTAAAATGATCGTTTTTTTGAATTCAAACGTTCCAGTCCCATAGACTTCAATGGGGTTCTAAATGTTCGCGCGAACCCGCGGTCTGTTCGAGCGTTCTGGTGCGAACCAAACGCGGGGGTGTTCGGCTCATCCCTACCCCTCACGGTCAGGCAGCGGACGTTTAAAATAGACGGTGGGCGGCCGGGGGAAATTACACCCAGCACACCCCTGCCTCAGATCTGGCAATCGCCTTTTTATTTTTAGATAATAATCGGCCGATGCTCTAATACAGGAGTTTCCAAACTACGGCACTCCAGTTGTTCAGGAACTACAATTCCCATTATGCCTAGTCATGTCTGTGAATGTCAGAGCCTCATGGGACATGTAGTTCAGCCACAGCTGGAGGGCCTTAGTTTGGAGATCCTTACGCTAATATATATATATAAATGTGTGTATACAGGATGGAGCTCACAAATCTCTGTATCTCTTCCATTATTACAGGCAAAGAAGAAAACAAGATGACCAAATCTCCTTCCATCCGTCTTCTCTCACCCCTCCCCCCGAGACTGTATTCACTACATTTCCTGCATCCTGATTGGCTGTACAGATGAATCCTATTGCTGTGTTATAATCTGTCCACCGTCATATATTCAATGTATCGCTCCCCGTTCTCTGTACAAAGACCACCCAGCTGTATACTGAGATCTGCTCCGATTATTATCACTGAAAGAAACAAAAGTTATTCTTCTTGAAATAAAAATGTATATCTCTCTAGTGAGGATGTAAACTCTTATTTTCATTGGACACTTTGTATTCCGATAATTTCCCGTCTCCTCCTATCACTCCGAACCGTCTGGAAGTTTAGGAAGATCCCACACGTTTCCATTCTGGGATACGGAGTCACCACGTCCTGAGAGGCGACTCCACTGTGTCACACATCCCACCTTCTGAGAGGAGGGGGTTTCAGGAGGCAGAGTCAGCAAGGTACCATGGGATATGTAGTCTTTAGAAATGGAGGAGAAGCTGCAAAGCATGCTGGGAATCCAGGAAGTTGTGGAAAAAGAGGCAGCGCTCACAGCATGAAAGGGAATTTTCCCAGTAATCTTCTATTGGATTGTCAGTGATGAGTATTGTTTGCGTTCTTATTACAATGCTGATGTTATGGAATTTGTATGCTGTGAGTGGCGATTTCCTTTAACCTGTTATGGACTGCCCTGCGCATACCACAGCATGGCGGCCCTCCTATACAGGTGGGAGTTGCCAGCAGCCTGCTCTCACTGTGATTTAGGGGTGCAACGGATCAAAAAACTCACGGTTCGGATCGTTCCTCGGATCAGCAGTCACGGATCGGATAATTTTTCGGATCAGCAAACAATTAATAAAAATCTCCCCAGTGTAATATCCACATTCTCCCCCCCCCCCCCCCCCCCTGCAGTGCCGTCACTAGGGTTGGTGTCACTGTTGCAAAATAAATATATATATATATATATATATATGGTGTTGTCCCCCCCTCAGTGTACCCCCCAGTAGTACAGGCAGACAGTGACCACCCCCATAGTACAGGCAGACAGTGACCCCCGTGCAGACCTCAGATAGCGGCGTGTTTCCCTCGAGCACGGGCTGCTGCTGCTCCTCCTCCTATGTGGGTGTAAACAGAGAGGAGGGGCTGCCGCCGGTTGTACCAAGATGGCCGTGGCTCCGAAGCTAGGCCGAAGCCGCGGCCTTTCCTAATGCTATGGCTGCGGCGGCAGTCCGCGGATGACATAGCGTGCCGTTTCACCCCTACTGTGATTGGACACAGCAGGAGCCAATCCAGCGGACACATTGTTCGCCAGGACATACCAATCGTTTTCAGGTGTAAACAAAGCAGACTACCATTTTGAAAAAAGGGCAATATGGAGATCATGTGTTCCTGCTAAGTAGGAACACAGATCTGTCTTCCCCCCCCCCAAAGCACTCCCTAGGGCAGTGATGGTGAACCTTGGGCACCCCAAATGTTTTGGAACTACATTTCCCAAGATGCTCATGCCCTCTATGGTTGTAGTTAAGCATCATGGAAAATGTAGTTCCAAAACATCTGGGGTGCCAAGGCTCACCATCACTGCCCTAGGAGCACATTTAACCCTTTGCTTGCTCATGTTAACCCCTTCCCCGGCAGTGTCCTTAGTACAGTGACTGCATATTTTTTTAGCACCGATCACTGTATTGGTGTTACTGGTCACCAAAAAGTCTCAGATTTGTTCACCGCAATGTCGTTGTCCCGCTAAAAATCGCTGATCACTGCCATTACTAGTAAAAAAAAAAAATCGAATTCAATAAATCTATTGGGCCCAATTTGGACATTTTCATTTAGGGGTGTACTCAATTTTGTTGCCAGTGGTTTAGACATTAATGGCTGTGTGTTGAGTTATTTTGAGGGGACAGCAAATTGACACTGTTATACAATCTGCACACTCACTACCTGCATCATATAACCTCCATAGACGCAGAATGCCTGCCTCGTCCCCCCCCGTCATTGGATTTGATTGACAGCGGCGGGAGCCAATGGCTATCAATCTTTCCGATCAAGAGCCGAGCAGAGACAACGGGCAGAGGGAAAGAGCGCATCTCTGGTGTGTGAATTACAGAACTCAGGTAAGTAAAACAGGGGGGGGGGGGGGGCGGTCAGTGACAGACGTTTTTCCCCTTAATGCATAGGATACATTAACCCCTGGCCAACCGCCTCATGCCGATATACGTTGGCAAGTACAGCATATTAGGTACGTCGCCTTTAAGACGCAACATTGTGGGTGGGTGTGTGTGCGCCGCAAATGCTGATGTAAACAAGCATTGCCCCAGTCTTCCTAGTGACAGGACACTGATCACAGCTCCCTGATCACACCTAGCCCACACCCCCCCTACAGTTAGAATCACTCCCTAAAACACACTTAAACCCTTCAGCGCCCCCTCCTGGTTAACCCCTACACTGCCAGTCACATTTAAACAGTAATAAGTGCATTTTTATAGCACTGATCGCTGTGCAAATGGTTACAAAATAGCGCCAAACGTGTCCGCCATAATGTCGCAGTCACCATAAAAAACGCTGATCGCCGCCATTACTAGTAAATGTATTTTTATAAAAATGCCTTAAAACTATCCCTTATTTTGTAGCTGCTATAACTTTTGCGCAAACCAATCGCTTATTGCGTTTTTTTTTTTACCACAACTATGTAGAAGAATATGTATCGGCCTAAACTGAGCAAAAAAATTGTTTTTATATATTTTTGGGGGATATTTATTATAGCAAAAATTTAAAAATATTGCTTTCTTTCCAAAATTGTCGCTCTATTTTTGTTTAGAGAGCAAAAAATAAAAACGGCAGAGATGATCAAATACCACCAAATGAAAGCTCTATTTGTGGGGAGAAAAGGACGTCAATTTTGTTTGGGAGCCACGTCGCACGACCGCGCAATTGTCAGTTAAAGCGTCACAGTGCCGAATCGCAAAAAAGTGTCCGGGTCTTTGGCCAGCAAAATGGTCCGGGTCTTAAGTGGTTAACCACTTGCCGACCGCCCACCGTCGTTATACGTCATCACTTTAAAGATGGATATCTCGGTAACGGCAGCAGCTGCTGCCACAACCGAGATATCCATCTCTTCAGTGGGCGGTCGGTCAAGCGATAACGGCGGTCTCGCCGTTATCTTTGGGGGCAAGGGCCCCCCCCTTCCGCTGCGCTCCCGCGCCCTCCGCCTCTTACCGGAGCCGTCGGTAGCGGCGGAGGCGATCGGGTCCTCCTCCCGTGCTCAGTGGGGATGCGAGTGAGGGAAAAATTTCCCCCACCCGTCCCCGTAGCTCTGCTGGGCGGAAGCGACGTCAAAAACGTCAGTCCCGCCCAGCGTCTTAAAGAGACATTTTTTTTTTTTATGTCATTTGAAAAATGACATTTTACATTTTTTTTTTTCATTTAAGCCTAAATATGAGATGTGACGTCTTTTTGACCCCAGATCTCATATTTAAGAGGACCTGTCATGCTTTTTTCTATTACAAGGGATGTTTACATTCCTTGTAATAGGAATAAAAGTGATAATTTTTTTTATTTTAGTGTTAAAAATTGGTAAAATAAATACGAAAACAAACTTTTTTTTTTTAAATCGCCCCGTCCCGACGAGCTCGCGCGCAGAAGCGAACGCATACGCAAGTAGCGCCCGCATATGAAAACGGTGTTCAAACCACACAAGTGAGGTATCGCCGCGATCGTTAGAGTGAGAGCAATAATTCTAGCCCTAGACCTCCTCTGTATCTCAAAAAATGCAACCTGTAGAATTTTTTAAACGTTGCCTATCGAGATTTTTAAGGGTAAAAGTTTGACGCCATGCCACGAGCGGGCGCAATTTTTAAGCGTGACATGTTGGGTATCAATTTACTCGGCGTAACATTATCTTTCACAATATGTAAACAAATTGGGCCAAATTTATTGTAGTCTTATTTTTTAACTTAAAAAAGTGAATTTTTTCCAAAAAAAGTGCGCTTCTAAGACCGCTGTGCAAATATGGTGTGACAAAAAGTATTGCAAAGACTGCCATTTTATTCTCTAGGGTGTTAGAAAAAAATATATATAATGTTTGGGGGTTTTAAGTAATTTTATAGCAAAAAAAAAATGTTTTAGTCTCGTAAACACCGAATCTGAAAAACAGGCTCGGGGATTAAGTGGTTAAAGGGGTTGTAACTGTACCTTCTTTTTTTCCTCCTAAATATCTTCCTTTACCTTAGTGCAGTCCTCCTTCACTTACCTCATCCTTCCATTTTGCTTTTAAATGTCCTTAATTCTTCTGAGAAATCCTCACTTCCTGTTCTTCTGTCTGTAACTCCACACAGTAATGCAAGGCTTTCTCCCTGGTGTGGAGTGTCGTGCTCGCCCCCTCCCTTGGACTACAGGAGAGTCAGGATTCTCTCTACGTGGCAGATGGAGAAAGGAGCTGTGTGTTAGTGGGCGTCCTGACGGCACGGCACTCCACACCAGGGAGAAGGCCTCGCATTACTGTGTGGAGTTACAGACAGAAGAACAGGAAGTGAGGATTTCTCAGAAGAAATAAGGACATTTAAAAGCAAAATTGAAAGATGAGGTAAGTGAAGGAGGACTGCACTAAGGGAAAGGAAGAGATTTAGGGGGAAAAAAAAAAAATGTACCTTTCCAACCCCTTTAAGGTGAAAAAACACGAGTTTACATCCCCTTTGAATACAAAAGAGAGAATGCACTTTATAAATGGAATACCGGTGCCAACACATGAATTTCTTTTAGTTTAAAAATCATCACTGGGGTGTAAAACGAAGGTGAAAGGTAATTCTTTAATAACAGATTGGCTTGTGTAGCATTGATATCAGTTCTGGTCACCAAACCCGGGAAAAGTCCTGTGTGTGCAATGCTCGCCCTCTACTGGACAGTTTCTGCAATTACGGCTCGGTTGTGGAATCGGTGTGGGTGGTGGAGGGGGGGCGGGGCCAGGAAGGCCGACGTTCACAGGTAAAACCAGGAAAAGGCACAGAGTCTCGGAGGAAGAAATCCTTCGCTGAAACGTTCAAGAGCAATGACATTAAAAAAAAAAAAAAAATCCTAATAAACAACGTTTGGTCTCATAAAACAGAGCGGATCGCGTTCGGTGCAGTAAAAAAAAAAAAGTTGCAGCTCTTGTCTGTGGCCTTCCCCTCACAGGAAGTGAGAACAAACAGGAAGTGAGAACAAACAGGAAGTGGTGAATTTTGTCCACCGTGGTCACCGGCCGTCTGCCAATCCTCTTCTCAGCCACCAGTTATATTTTCATTTTTTTTTTTTTGTAAAAAGTTGAACAGTTTATTTTCTCCCTAGTACCTGAGACATGTGCTGACACACACACACACAGTGTGATATTTTGCAGCATA
Source organism: Rana kukunoris (assembly GCA_029574335.1). Lineage (NCBI taxonomy): Eukaryota > Metazoa > Chordata > Amphibia > Anura > Ranidae > Rana > Rana kukunoris. The sequence goes on along the minus strand of JAJQKJ010002765.1, from coordinate 37,724 downwards.
TTGGAGGAGGAGCCATGTTTCATTTAAGGGGACTTTGTCAGGACAGGGAGAGGATACTGCTTTCCTTGTTTTGAATGCCTCATTCATGGCGGACTACGTCAGGACAAGGAGAGAATAGCACTTCCTTCTTTTGAAGGCCTCATTCATGGGTGACTTAGTCAGGCCAGGGAGAGAGTACCGCGTCCTTCTTGTGAAGGCCTCATTCATGGGCGACTTCTTCAGGACAGGGAGATGGGAGAGAATACTGCTTCCTTGTTTTGAAGGCCTCATTCATGGGTGACTTAGTCAGGCCAGGGAGAGAGTACCGCGTCCTTCTTGTTAAGGCCTCATTCATGGGCGACTTCTTCAGGACAGGGAGATGGGAGAGAATACGGCTTCCTTGTTTTGAAGGCCTCGTTCATGGGGGGGCTTTGTCAGGACAGGGAGAGAATACCGCTTCCTTGTTCTAAAGGCCTCATTCATGGGGGACTTTGTCGGGAGATGGGAGAGAGTAGCGCTTCCTTATTCTGAAGGCCTCATTCATGGGTGACTTTTTCAGGACATGTGGGAGGAGGTCACATGCACCCCATACCCAGAAGTACTGAGGGCTGTAATGGAGCAGCAAGGACGTGAAATAAGCAGATAGTGGGGGGGCTGCTTTTCCAGCAATGCCAGCCACAAGTTAGATTCTCTTTAAAAGCACATTACCAGTGGCAGTGTCCATATTCCTATAATAAAAGGTCCTCTTTAAAAAAAACAAAAAAAATAAAAAATCTGAGGCAGCACGCAGTTCGGTTATTTTGGTCATGTGACGGTAGTGAGGGCGGAATACAAGTACTGGCAGGATTTGGTTTGGGGTCATCATGGCTGCTCAGGCAGTGCAGCTCTTGGCTTCTTCAAGCCGTTACCCACTTTGGTCTCCACAGTTCCATCATCCAAATCGGCTGTCATCTCTTCTTCTCCGTCAGCTGTTTGATTTGCCGGCTGTAGACCACTTGCAATCCGGCCTCGGCGTTAAGATGAGTCTCAAGTGCGCCGTGAAGGTCGTTGACTCTGGGGTCGGGGGCGTGGTTGAAGCCGATGATATGAGACCCGTCGCTCTCCATCGCTTCGTTGGCCAGGTCTCTCTTTCTTCTTCGGAGATCGAAATCGTTCTGCAGCTTCAGGTCTCGGTTCGGTTTGCCTTGTTCGTTGTCTGGCACTGCCCCGTCTTTGCCGTCTTCCATCTTGTTCTCCGCAGCTTCTCCCGGTACTGCAGGCTCTTTCCTCTGCACCTCCACTGCTTCTGCATCAGCTGGATTATTATTCAGCTCTTTAAGGTTTGGAATTTGTCTTTGCAGATCTTGGTCCACTCTTTGAACTTGAACCTCTTTAGCTCCCTCTTGAGGTTGGGCCTTCTGCTGCTCCAAGCCTGTTATTTTTACCACCTTCTCGGCCGGGGCCTGCTGTTCTATAACAAGCTTCTGCTCCGGAGGACCAGGCAAGGCCTCGTTCACTTTTGCATTACGGTCACCATCTTGGTTTTTGAGAAAGCTCTTGTCCTGGTTTTGCTTCTTCCCTGCCCCCTCCTCTTCCTGCGCCGGCTTCTGTATATGGATAACCTGCTCAGCTGGAAGTATGGCTTCTGCTTTTTGCTGTGGAACACCAACCCTCTGAACAGCGAGATGGTCCTCCGTCTTCTTCACCACCTCAGGCTCTGGAGCCTTTATCACGACATTCAGATCATTGTTGTTCTGAAGGGCAACGTTTTCCTGGGCGGCTTTCATCTCAGGTGCGGGCAATGCGACTCTCTCCGCGTCTTTTCTTTGCTCTTCCCTTTGTTGATTTGGCGTCGGATCCTTATTACCAGGATCTTTATCTTCTGCCCTCCCAGCTTTCATCTCTTCTTTACTCCAGGGATGTTCCGGAGCGAGGCCCTCCGCCTTGTCACCTAAAAACAATATAAGTGAGCCGTGTGGGTGACATTGTGATTGGTACATTCTGATAAAACAAAACACACTAAACCCGCCTTTCTGAACCTTTTTAGCAAGGAGGAAACCTTCAAATAAGATTAGATTCCTAAGGAACATCTGCCAATTATTACTATACTATACTTACCTCCTCTGTGCAGTTGGTTTTTCACAGACAGCCCATATCCTCCTCTTCCTGGGTCCCTCTTTGCTGCTCCTGGCCCCTCTCTCCTGTGAGTGCCCCTCAGCCAGCGGCTCTCTATGGGGGCAGCCAAGCCTGAGCTCTGTGTACCCATTCAGACACGAAGCTCCGACCTGGCACTGTCCCCTCTCTCCCGATTGGCTGGCTGACTTTGATTGAAGGCTGCAGAAGCCAATAGGGCCACTGCTGTCTCAGCCAATCCGGAGGAGTGTCCTGGATGGTTGATGGGATCGTGAACATCGCTGGAGAGAGAAGGGGATCAGGTAGGAAATTGGAGGTGTGCTGGGGGGGGGGGGTTGCTACACACAGAAGGTTTTTTATCTTAATGCATTAAGATAAAATAAAAAAAACTTCTGCCTTTACAACTCCTTTAAGCCCTTCAATACCAGACACTGTAACCCCCCTCCTGCCCAGGCCAATTTTCAGCTTTCAGCGCCGTCACACTTTGAATAACAATTGCAGTCATACAACATTGTACTCATAGGACATTTTTTACATAAAATGGAGCTTCCTTTTGGTGGTATTTAATTACCACTGTTTTTTTTTTTATATACAAAATGAAAATTTAGAAAAAATAAAATACATTTTTTTCTTAGTTCATTACAAAATTTTGTAAATAAGTAATTTTTTTCCTTCACCGACGAGGTGGCATGAATATTCAGTCCTGATATGCAACATTGATGGGCATCACTAATGGGCACCGCTGATTGGACTGCACTTATGCAAGGATCATCAGCGCAGACCCCCCCCCCCCTGTCAGGAGAGCTGTCAGTATGAGCGTCATAGAGGAATGCTAATAACCGGTGTTCTGCCGAAGACTACAACTCGTCAAGATCTCCAACCACGTCACTATCAGTAATAGTTAGAAATTGTAAAGCGGGTTACCTGTTTCACAAAAAACACTGGTGTCCTGTCGAGCTGGTTCCTCCATCAATATGGTTCCTGTCTCGACTGCGCAGGCGCAGTAGAAGGCCACAGAAATCTCCGAGCCTCAACAGCCGATTGTCAGCTTAGACGAGCTCCCTCCCGCTGCCTGAACCCCGCTTATACACTAGTACACGCCGCTCTACACAGCAAGAGGCTGATGTGATATTGAGCAGTGCCTTTTTGATTGGTTATCCACGCTGCGCTATACAGCAAGGGGCTGTATCACATTCACCCCTTGCTGTAAAGAGCGGCGTGGATAACCAATCAAAAAAACACTGGTCAATACCACATCCGCCCCTTGCTGCGTAGATCGGCGTGTATATTGTGTATAATTAGCCATCAGGAGTGAGCTCGTCTAGAGCTGTTCCCGCTCTGAGGTTTCCGTCGGCTCGGGAACCATATTGATGGTAGGAACCAGCTCGCCAGAACACCGGCAGCATATACACTACGGCAGTGTTTCTCAACTCCAGTCCTCAAGGCGCTCTGTCAAATAAACCAAAAAATGTCCCAGAACGAAACACAATAAGATGGAACTTGACTGAGAAGCCCAAGATACATAAGCCACCGTTGGCCAATTTAAATGTAGTTAAAATCGGAGTTCCAGTAATTTTTTTGTTTATTAAAAGTGTAGCTGACTTTTAATAAATAGCCATTCACCTGTCCCAAGGTCCAGCGGTGCACTCACCCCAGCCGTGTTCTCCCCATGTCACCCCTCGGCGGCATCTTCACTATGGGCACCCAGTTGTGACGGCTTCCAACTTCACAGCCGGCTGCGCTTGCACGAGTGGCGCTGTGCTCTGCGTCTGGTCCTGAAGTCTTCTAGGACTGGTCATGTGCCTAAGGCAACCAGAACGGAAGTGGGAGTGGGTACCTGTCAAACCCCCCCCCCCCCTCCTTCCCAAAAGCTCAGTTTCACAAACAAGACCGAGATCGGGGAGGACACCTTAAAGTGGAAGTTCCACTTTAAATGTCCATCAGGTTCCAGCAGAAACAAAGAAGTGTGCGATAGCCTAGAATCTCTGGGTACATCTCCTCCCTCTAACGGCTCCTAATGGCCTCACCTTGCTGCTCCTGGTGGATCTCCATGTGCTGCTCCTTGATGACGGCCAACAGCTTCTCCTGCTGATCCAGAAGACGTTTCTGCTGCACCTGTTGTTCTTTAATGACTTGTAACAAGATGGCGTGATCCAGCATCTCCGCCTTCCCGGGATCTGTGAAATCACAAAGAACACCAACGCTCAGTAAGAAGTAAACATGATCACATTAGAGTTTATAAACATTTATTGTATTTCTTTTATATTTCTGGGCCAGTAATTTTATACAGAGTTACGAATGAAAAGCTGAAAGTGTTAGAAAACGGTGTCAAGATGAAAAGTGACGGATGAAGGGAGAGTGTCTGTACCCTTGGCAGGACTGCAGGTGTATACCGGTGTAAGCAATGCTTGTCTATGCCAGAGAATATAGAATACATACACCGGATATGGAATGGATAGGCTATGACCTCATCAATAGGATGAGTCTTGGTGATGTCACTGGTCTATATGAAAGGTTTCAGTGATGTCACAGGCTGCGTTCTTGTGCATATGAAGGGTCTCGTTGATGTTACCGTTCTCTAGTGATGGATAGGCTGTGCTCTCATGTATATGAAGGGTCTCTGTGATGTCACCGGTCTCCAGTTAATGGATAGGCTGCATTCTCATGAATATGAAGGGCCTCAGGATATCACTGGTCTCTAGCACTTGAATAGGCTGAGTTCTCATAAATATGAAGGGTCTCAGTAAGTTCAAAGGTCTCTAGTGAATGGATAGGCTGCTTTCTCATGTATATGAAGGGTTTCGGTGAGGTCACTGGTCTCATCAATATGAAGAGTCTTGGTGATGTCACTAGTCTCTAGAGATGGATAGGCTGTGTTCTCGTAAATATGGGGAGCCTCAGTGATGTTACTGTTCTCTATATAGATAGGCTGCATTCTTATGAATATGAAGGGTCTCGGTGAGGTCACTGGTCTCATCAATATGAAGGTTCTCGGTGATGTCACTGGTCTCTCTAGTGATTGGATAGCCTGCGTTCCCATGAATATAAAGGGTCTCAGTGATGTCACTAGTCTCATCAATATGAAGGGTCTCTGTGATGTCACTGGTCTCCAGTAATTGGATAGGCTACTTTCTCATGTATACGAAGGGTCTCCATGATGTCACTGGTCTCCAGTGATCGGACAGGCTGTGTTCACATTAATATGGGGAGCCTCAGTGATGTCACTGGTCTCTAGTGATAGATAGGCTGCATTCTTATGAATATGAAGAATCTCTGTGATGTCACTGGTCTACAGTGATTGGATAGACTGTGTTCTCATGAATACAAAGAGTCTCAGTGATGTCACTGGTCTCTAGTGATCACATAGGCTGCGTTCTCATGACTATGAAGATGTCACTGGTCCCTAGTGATTAGATGGGCTGCGTTCTCATGACTATGAAGATGTCACTGGTCCCTAGTGATTAGATGGGCTGCGTTCTCATGACTATGAAGATGTCACTGGTCCCTAGTGATTAGATGGGCTGCGTTCTCATGACTATGAAGATGTCATTGGTCTCTAGTGAATGGCTAAGCTGCGTTCTCATGTATATGAAGGGTTTCGGTGATGTCACTGGTCTCTAGTGATCACACAGGCCGCGTTCTCATGACTCTGAAGATGTGACTGGTCTCTAGTGATTGGATAGGCTGCGTTCCCATTTATATGAAAGGTCTCGGTGATGTCACTGGTCTTTAGTGATCACACAGGCCGCGTTCTCATGACTATGAAGATGTCATTGGTCTCTAGTGAATGGATAGGCTCCATTCTTATGAATATGAAGAATCTCTGTGATGTCATTGCTCTCCAGTGATTGGATAGGCTGCGTTCTAAAGAATACAAAGAGTCTTGGTGAGGTCACTGGTCTCTAGTGATTGGGTAGGCTGCGTTCTCATGAATATGAAGGGTCTTGTGAGATCACTGGTCTCTAGTGATCACATAGGCTGCGTTCTCATGACTATGAAGATGTCATTGGTCTCTAGTGAATGGATAGGCTCCATTCTTATGAATATGAAGAATCTCTGTGATGTCACTGCTCTCCAGTGATTGGATAGGCTACGTTCTGATGAATACAAAGAGTCTCGGTGATGTCATTGGTCTCTAGTGATTGGATAGGCTGCGTTCTGATGTATATGAAGGCTCTCGGTGATGTCATTGGTCTCTAGTGAATGGATAGGCATAATGCAATGTGCAATAAAAAAAAAAAATGCACAGCAACCAATCAGAGCAGTTTTCATCATTCTAATTGCGCTATACTAATGAAAGCTTCTATCACATTGGTTGCTTTGGTTTTGCATGCCACATCTCTGAACAGTATTAGTTAATGATAGCACTTATGTCTACAGCTACACATGCATCGTGTTACACGCCATGCTTACGTTGCTGTAGCCTCCTGAGCTCAGCTGTGAGCATCCCGACGACAACATGGACAGATGAGACGAGAGAAGAGAGAGATAAGCAGGTTACAATAAAGCACAGAATAGACCGCCATTCACTCCTTATTCTGTATGTAGAACAAATAGAAATTGGGATCCTATTCCTGAACAGAAGCCACGATGTCCGACACTATGAAATGCATATCAGGAGATCTGGTAATAAGGTCTGCTGACTGCCCACCTCCCCAGTAAGTTGCAGCAGCTTACACTCACCTTCCTATTGCTCTCCCAGCTCTCTGATTACCTTTGGGAGCAAAGAGCTATACCCAGTACTTCCAGGTATAGGGGAGCATGTGACTCACTCACTTTTCTCTCATGTGATAGAACTGGCCTAGTCATGTCACAGGAAGAGATACCTCAGTCCTGTGGAAGCTCTGACTAGGACCAGCTTGGAGCTTATGCAAGGCTTTGTGTCTTTCCAAGCAGCAAATTGAGCAGCTGGCGAGCAAAGGGAAGACACAATAAGGCCAAAAGCAGTTGACACCTGACCATTAAACCTACCTATAAAAAGCATATGGACGCCCTACAAATTAGTAGGTTCGGGTGTCTCCAGTGAAAAGTACTGATAATTCGACATCATACAAATACATTGTAGACAATTGTGCGCTTTCGACCTTATAGTAACAGTTTGGTGAAGACAGGACTGTGCCCGACGTGTGTACAAAGCCAGCTCCATAAAGACATGGTGTGACCAGTTTGGTGTGGAGGAATCAGAGTGTCCTGTACAAAGCCCTGCACCCACCCATACTGAACACCTCTGGGATCAACTGGAAAGAAATTGGTGAATCGGGTCTTTTTTTTTTGGTGCCCAATGTGAGGCCTGACATGTGAGCCAGGTCTTTTTATTTGGTGTCCATAGTGAGGCCAAACACGTGAGCCAGGTCTTTCTTGTGGTGCCCAATGTGAGGCCCATCATGCGAGCCAAGTCTTTTTTTGTGCCCTATGTGTGGCCCAACATGTGAGCCAGGTCATTTTTTTGGTGCCCAATGTGAGGCACAACATGTGAGCCAGGTCATTTTTTTGGTGCCCAATGTGAGGCACATGTGAGCCAGGTCATTTTTTGGTGCCCAATGTCAGGTCCAACATGTAATCCAGGTATTTTTTTGGTGCCCAATGTGTGAGCCAAGTCTTTTTTTTTTGTGCCCAATGTGTGGCCCAACATGCGACCTAGGTCTTTTTTTTGGTGCCCAATGCGAGACCCAACATGTAAACCAGGTCATTTTGTTGGTGCCCAATGTGAGGCACATGTCAGCCAGGTTTTTTTTTGGTGCCCAATGCGAGGCCCAACATGTGAACCAGGTAATTTTTTTGGTGCCCAATGCGAGGCCCAACATGTGAACCAGGTCATTTTTTTGGTGCCCAATGTGAGGCCCAACATGTGAGCCAGGTCATTTTTTTGGCACGCAATGTCAGGTCCAACATGTGAACCAGGTCTTTTTTGGTGCCCAATGTGAGGCCTAACACGAACATGTAAGCCAGGTAATTTTTTGGTGCTCAATACGTGAGCCAGGCCATTTTTTTTGGTGCCCAATGTGAGGCCCAACATGTGATCCAGGTCTTTTTTTTGGTGCCCAATGTGTGAGCCAGGTAATGTTTTTGGTGCCCAATGTAAGGCACGTCAGCCAGGTCTTTTTTTTGTGCCCAATGTGAGGCACAACATGTCAGCCAGGTCTTTTTTTTGTGCCCAATGTGAGGCCCAACATGTGGTGCCCAATGTGAGGCACATGTCAGCCAGGTCTTTTTTTTGTGCCCAATGTGAGGCCCAACATGTGGTGCCCAATGTGAGGCACATGTCAGCCAGGTCTTTTTTTGGTGCCCAATGCGAGGCCCAACATGTGAGCCAGGTAATTTTTTTGGCACCCAATGTCAGGTCCAACATGTGAACCAGGTCTTTTTTTTTTGGTGCCCAATGTGAGGCACAACATGTAAACCAGGTCATTTTTTTGGTGCCCAATGTGAGGCTCTACATGTGAGCCCGGTTTTTCTTGTGGTGCCCAATGTGAGGCCCATCGTGCGAGCCAGGTCTCTTTTCTTTGTGCCCAATGGGAGGCCCAACATGTGAGTCAGGTCTTTTTTTTTTTTGGTGCCAAATGTCAGGTCGAACATGTAAACCAGGTCTTTTTTTGTGCCCAATGTGAGGCCCAACGTGTGAGACGGGTCTTTCTTTTGGTGCCCAATGTGAGGCCCAACATGTAAGCCAAGACTTCTCACCCGACATTAGTACCCAACCTCACCAATGGGCACAAATTTCCACAGATACCCTCTAAAATCTTGAGGAAAGCCTTCCTGGAAGAGTGGAGGTTGTTATAGTCACAGGAGAAAGGGCAACGCCGTGGTTTTAGAATGTGATAGCCAACAAGCCCATAAATAGGTGTTCTGGCCATATATCGTACAAGATGCTATGAGCTCTAATGTGAACCAGTTTCTTTGCCCTGTGTACGCAAGACACAGGCTCACTTTAAAGCTACAGAAGCACAGCACAAGAAAAATGATATTTATAAAGTGGAGCATATCTGTAACACACGACTTAGCGGAGTGCAAAGCGTCCAGCGAGGCTGAGCAGAGCAGCTTGAAGATGCTCCACATAAGCCTTCTCGCTGGCTGGCTGCGTCACAGAGGGAAGCCATACAGAAAAGCACCAACCTTCTTGACTCTCCACTGCCTTCTCTTCAGCGTTCCTGACTTCACGATGCTCAGGTACTGCGTCGCCAGGCGCTTGTGCCTTCTGGTCTTCTGGAAAGACAGCAGCGGGAGGTTAGATTTATAACACTGCAATGTTTTAACATACATTTTTAAAAATGAAAGCAACATTGAGGATTCGTTCACATCTACTTCATTGTGGTAACCCTTTACCGTGTACTGCAATATAAGATGTATGCGTTACCATTCATTTTAAAACTTAGGTATAGCGCGCACACAAAAAATACTCTACCCTACCCCACACCCCAGTCTATCTGTTGGTTTTTGTTCTGACTTTAGTGTGCAGAGCTGGCAGGATCTTGTAAACATCACAGCACCCTTCCTCCGATCTTTATATGAAAGAACACATTCCTGGCATCCCTTTAGGCCACGTACACACGATCAGACATGTCCGATGAAACATGTCCGACGGACCGTTTTCATCGGACCAGGCTAAAGTGGTCTGTTGGTCTGATGTGCGTACACACCATCGGACCAGAACGCGGTGACGTAGAACACAACGACGTGACGAAAAAACGAAGTTCAATGCTTCCAAGCATGCGTCGACTTGATTCTGAGCATGCGCGGGATTTTGGTCCGATGATTTAGTGTACCAACCATCGAACCTGTCCGACGTACAGCAGGTTTTGAAACTTTTGTCCGCTGGAAAGGAGTCCGATAGGCCGTACACACGATCGAACATGTCCGCTCGTGTTCGAGCGTGTGTACACGGCCTCAGATGTACATGTTCCTCCCTGCAGGCCACAGCGGCTTAGGCATACCCGTCTAAAGGGATACCGACAATGGGCCAGATTCTCAAAGACTTACGACGGCGTATCTCCATGTACGCCGTCGTAAAACCGAATGTGCGCCGTCGTATATGCGCGCCCGATTCTTAGAATCAGTATTTTGGGTGCATATTTACGCTGGCCGCTAGGTGGCGCTTCCGTTGATTTCCGTGTCGAATATGCAAACGAGCTAGATACGCCGATTCTCAAAAGTACGTGCGCCCGTCGCAATTAGTTACGCTGTTTACGTAAGACATACCCAGGAGTAAAGGTAAAGCTGCTCTCTAGGTGGCGCAGCCCATGCAAGGTATGGACGTCGGAACAAGCGTATCTTTTTACGCCGTTTGCTAAAGTCGTACGCGAATAGGGCTGTGCGTAAGTTACATTCACGTCGGAGGCATTTTTTTATGTATCTTAGGAATTAGATCGGACATGAGTCGGAGCATGCGCACTGGGTTACTTCCACGCACGGCGCAGAGCGTCAATTATGTGGGGGTCACGATTAATTTACATAAAACACGCCCACCTCTTCCCCATTTGAATTAGGCGCGCTTACGCCGGCACATTTACGCTACGCCGCCTTAACTTAGGACGCAAGTGCTTTGAGAATACTGCACTTGCGTCCTAAGTTGCGACGGCGTAGCGTAAATACGATACGCTACGCCCGCTCATAGTAACGCCGCCCTACGTGAATCTAGGCCAATGTGTTCTTTCAAATATTGCTCAGGAACAAAATGACTGAGCGACCTCTGGAGGAACCTGGTTGAGAAAGGCTGCTGTAAGGTGTGTAAAACATTGTCAGTGAGAAGGAATTATGGGAAATTTGGATAAAATTGGAGCTTTCTCTCAATATTAGGACTTGCGGGAAGACAACAGGTCTACTTTAGCATATTACAATGTTCCCAGCAAAAAAAAACATTTCTTTTTACCTTCTTGAACCTGTTTTTTCAGGACTTTCTCCGCCAACGCCAGGTCAATTTTTTCTTTCTCTTCAGCTGCAACTTCGTCCTTCTGGAGCTGCTTTTCTAGAAATTTCTCTGCCAGGGCCAGATTAATTCCCCCTTTCTCACCTGCCCCCCCATCACCATTCTTCAGCTGGTTTTCTAAAGCTTTTTCCGCCGCTGCCAAGTCTATCTCGTCTCCTGGTGCTGCTTCTGCATTCTTCTTGGACTCCACCACTTGGTTCTCAGCTTTGTCTCCTTGTAGGTCTTTCTTCGGTGGTGCGACCTCCTGTTCCTTAACTACGGGTACCTTCTCGGGACCTTTTTTCTCTACCCCTTCCTCCTGGGGAGGCTGCTGAGGTGGGGGTCCATTAACTTCCTTTTGGGGTGGAAGCTGCTCTTCAATTTTGCTCTCTGGTTTTGCTTGTGGTTCATCATCCTTCAGACCAGCTCCCACCTTGGCCTCCGGGGCCACCTTCTCCTCGGACTCCTCTTGGTCCATCCCTTCATCAACAGCTATTCCATCCCGTGGAACTGGGGGCTCGTGACGGTGGGCCTCTCCAACAGGGGCTGCAATGCCTGGGTCAAGGAGACAAGAAACAAAAAGGATTAGAAGCAGTGGCGGCTGGTGCTCAAAATTCATGGGGGGGAGGCGCAAACAAACGAAAAAATTAAATAAAATCAATTGCAGCCTCACTGTGCCCATCAATTGCCGCCACTGTGCCCATCAAACGTAGCCACTGTGCCATGCCATCAAACGCAGCCACTGTGCCATGCCATTGTCGCCACTGTGCCATGCCAAACGCAGTCACTGTGGCCATCAATTGTCGCCACTGTGCCATGCCATTGTCTCCAATGTGCCATGCCATTGTCACCACTGTGCCCATCAATTGCCACCAGATTAGGCATCCCCCCCCCCCCCCGGCACTTACCTTTCTCGGTCAGCCATCTTCGGATCCTCCTCCACAATCCCTCGATGTAGTCCCGCCCTCGATGTTGCTTCAGCCAATAAGGTTACCAGTAACCAGATCCGATGAAACTGATTGGCTGAGATGCGTGCCAGTGTTAACTAAGGAACGCACACAGGCGCTGGCTCTGATAGACACTTCCGCTGCCAACCAGCTGCCGTTATTCAGATGGCCGGCACTCACCAGGGGGAAAGTTCCATTCGAATGGCGCCTCCCTTTGGCCTGCTTTTTACAATTTCCCTGTCTCAAAACTTGCTTCGGAACACGTGCGTTTTTTCCCCCCCTCGTTAAAGCGTACACACAACCATTTTTCATGACGTGAAAAAGGAAGACGAGAAAAAATAGAGCAGGTTCTAAATTTTTAAAGGGCATTTTTCTCCTCGAGAAAAATGCTCTGGAGCATACACACGACCGTTTTTCACAACCAATTTAAAAAATTTCATTTTTCGTGTCATGGAAAATAGTCGTGTGTACGCGGCATAAGACCTTTTTGTCCCTCAGTGGACAAGAAGGGAATGCGGTTTCTCTCTACAGGAACAAAGAAAAAAAATTTGGATATGGAGCTAGAGAAGGAGGACTGGAGGTGAAGTTGAGCAACGCCTGGGCATACACTTTAACACTTTCGCCAAAAGGAAAGCTACTGTCTTGCAATGGAGATGATGAGCTTACGCCGTGTGGAGTTTGTGGATAAGACTCCACCGTGACAAATAACATCTCCAAAGCAAAACTCTAGCCGTAGACTTTCCGCACTTTGATGGCATCACACAGCTGACCAAAAGTTTGGAAAGTTCAGCATTATCTGAGTATTTTCCATTTTAATTAGTTTTGTATACAATTATCTGTTCCACCAAAATCCCCATTTCCTGCCCCGGTTCAGGATACCTTTGTCAGGTCGGTCCAGCTGGACCTCTTCCTGCTTCCTTTTCTCCTCCACTGGCTGTGGGACTTCAATGGGGCCCTTAATCTGGGGCTGTTCCACTTCATCCTTCTTCGGAGGCAACTTGGGTTTGTCCCGGTCATCAGCGGGCTCCTCCACAACAGGTTTCTGGACTGAGAACACAGAAAAGACCATCTGATAAATAACATGGAGATGACCAAAACACTTTCTGTTACTGACGGACATGTACCACTATGTGTATTGCTCTTTGTCTGCAGCAGGGGGCGCTATGTGAACAAGACATACCGGCTTGGTTGTCCTGTTATGTATATATAACATCATAACATGCAGAAATGATCGGTTTAACCCCATTCTAATGGAAGCGCTCTGAAGGACAATGACCGAGAGTAGCGGGATATGTCTGTTAATCATTTGTTTTTATTCCCCCTGGATTGTAGGATGAGGGCACAAGTTATCCTTGCAGAAATATGTCTGTAATGAGGAAAGTCTGTCAGAGGTTGTAATATATTCTCGGGCATCAAACAAAGATAAAGCCAAAGGGCAAAATAGAAACAGGCATAGGGAGAGCATACACAGAGAGAGGGATGAGAGAAGAGAGATGGCGGGGTGCACAGAGAGGAATGAGAGATGGGGGGGGGGGTGCACAGAGAAGGATGAGAGATGGGGGGTGCACAAAGAGAAGGATGAGAGATGGGGGGTGCACAGAGAGAAGGATGAGAGATGGGGGGTGCACAGAGAGAAGGATGAGAGATGGGGGTGCACAGAGAGGAATGATTGATGGGGGGGTGCACAGAGAGGAATGATTGATGAGGGGGTGCACAGAGAGAAGGATGAGAGATGGGGGGTGCACAGAGAGAAGGATAAGAGATGAGGGGGTGCACAGAGAGAAGGATAAGAGATGAGGGGGTGCACAGAAAGGATAAGAGATGAGGGGGTGCACAGAAAGGATAAGAGATGAGGGGTGCACAGAGAAAAGCATAAGAGATGGGGGGTGCACAGAGAGAGAAAGAAGAAGACAGATGTGGGGGCGCACAGAGAAGGATGAGAGAAGAGAGATGGGGGTGCACAGAGAGGGATATGATGAGAGATTGGGGTCCATAAAAAAAAGGAATGAGAAATGGGGGGTGCACAGAGAGAGGTATGAGAAGAGAGATATGGGGGGTGGGGGGCACACAGAGAGAGGTATAAGAGATATGGGGGGAACAGAGAGAGGTATGAGAGATATGGGGGGGGGCACAGAGAGGTATGAAAGGAGAGATATGGTGGGCCCAGAAAGAGGTATGAGAGAAGAGGGATATGGGGGGACGACGACGACAGAGAGAGGTATGAAAGAAGAGAGATGGGGGGCACAGAGAGATGGAAGGGCACAGAGAGAGGAGAGATATGGGGGGCACAGAGAGAGGTATGAGAGATATGGGGGGGGGGGCACAGAAAGAGGTATGAGAGAAAATGGATATGGGGGGGGGCAGAGAGAGGTATGAGGGAAGAGAGATGGGGGGGAACAGAGAGATGGAAGGGCACAGAGAGAGGAGCGATATGGGGGGGGGGGGGCACAGAGAGAGGGGTTCGAGATGGAGGTGCACAGAGAGAGGGATAAGAGATGGGGGGTGCACAAAAAGAGGGATGAGAAAAAAAGATAGGGGTGCACAGAGAGAGGGATGTCAGAAAAGAGATGGGAAGGCCAACAGAGGAAAAGATGAGAAATAGGGGTGCACTGAGAGAGAGAGAGAGAGAGATTAGAGATGGTGGGGTACAAGGAGGACTGAGAGATGGGGGGTGCACAAGGAGAGGGATGTGATGAGAGATGGGGGGGGGGGGTTTCAACTGGGAAAGGAATGAGAATTTGGGGTGAACAGAGAGGGGGGTGCAAAGAGAAAGGAATGAGAGAAGAGAGACAGAGGGGGGTCAAGAAGTGATGAGAAACGGGGGTGCACAAAGAGGGATGAGAGATGGAGAAGGAAGGAAGGAAGTATAGGGCATGAGGCTACATGTAGGGCACAGTGGAGCCGATCTCCTGATTTGCAGAATATTCTTATTTTCCGATCCAATAAATTACATTTTTTTTCTCTGCCTGTTAAGACTTGAAAGGAAGTGCCTGCCTTTGATGCTCATTATTGGAGATTTCTATGGGAGGGGGTCAAGGTCTGTGAAGTGGTATGATGAGTTGTATGGAGCAGCACAGTCATGAGTTGGCAGGGAGGGTGCCGTTGTGTGTGTGTGTCTCTCTCTCTCTCTCTCTCTCTATAAATATGTTTGAAGGGGACATTGTTAACCTCGTTCCTCTCCAGTAGTGACATCACCAAATCTCACTCCAGATCTGAAGAGACCACCAGTCAGAGGTGGAGGACACAAGATGACCTCACACTGCTGTAGAAAAATCATCTCAACAAATCAGAGCCCCACCCATCACAGAGTCCTCTTTTGTGGACAGGGCGCAACTGCCGAGGGCATTACCTGGAGTTTATTAAAACCAAAACATGACAAAAACATACAAAAATCCCAAAGGTACGGTAAATAGCGCTGAATAGAACAAATCCCAAGTGATGAGGTCAACCAAGGTCATCCTTCTTATCACTTGGCTTTTTGTATGTTTTTTTTCATGTTTTGGTTTTGATAATATTTTATCAGGCACTGCCCACAACCGTTGCCCCTCTTATTTTCATTTTGTTCAGCAGTAAGATTTCCCCTATGGGAAGAGGGCAGCACTGGTGAAGGATATCGGTTGATGATCAGAGTTAGTTGTATACCATGGAATTGATGCGAAATCTTGGATTTAGCATTAACTTAGCATTGTGCTGTCGATATTTTGGATTCATCTGTTTCGGGACGGGGTGCATGCCGCCCTGCATGGCATCTGCAATAGACCAGTGCCACAGACTGCCGTAGTGCAGGCCGGACATTGTGCGTCCAGCCCTAGAGTTTCATTGGTTGTTATGGTGCTGGTAGCTGCCTGCACCATGGCAACACACAAGGCTGATCCAGGGCAAACTGCATCTTGGGTTTGTGGCACTCCAGGAGAACCCAAACAGCAACCCAGTTCAGAAATTATGGTTTAAAGTGGCTCCTCCTCTTCTGGGGTCCCCTACCAGCACTTAAGGCTCCTCCTCTTCTGGGGTCCCCCGCCAGCGCTCCAGGCTCCTCCTCTTCTGGGGTCCCCCGCCGGCGCTCCAGGCTCCTCCTCTTCTGGGGTCCACCGCCGGCACTCCAGGCTCCTCCTTTCCTTGGGTACCCCGCCGGCGCTCCAGGCTCCTCCTATTCTGTGGTCCGACAGCGCTCCAGGCTCCTCCTCCTCTGGGGTCCCCCACCTGCGCTCCAGGCTTCTCCTTTTCTAGGGTCTCCTGGCAATGTTACAGGCTTCGCCTCTTCTGGGGTCCCCCAACAATGTTCCAAGCTCCTCCTATTCTGGAGGGTCCCCTGCCAGCGCTCCAGGCTCCTCCTATTCTGGAGGGTCCCCTGCCAGCGCTCCAGGCTCCTCCTCTTCTGGGGTCCCCCGCCAGCGCTCCAGGCTCCTCCTCTTCTGGGGCCCCCCGCCGGCTCTCCAGGCCCCTCCTCTTCTGGGGTCCCCCGCTGGTGCTCCAGGCCCCTCCTCTTCTGGGGTCCCCCGCTGGTGCTCCAGGCTCCTCCTCTTCTGGGGTCCCCCGCTGGTGCTCCAGGCTCCTCCTCTTCTGGGGTCCCCCGCTGGTGCTCCAGGCTCCTCCTCTTCTGGGGTCCCCCGCTGGTGCTCCAGGCTCCTCCTCTTCTGGGGTCCCCCGCTGGTGCTCCAGGCTCCTCCTCTTCTGGGGTCCCCCGCTGGTGCTCCAGGCTCCTCCTCTTCTGGGGTCCCCCGCTGGTGCTCCAGGCTCCTCCTCTTCTGGGGTCCCCCGCTGGTGCTCCAGGCTCCTCCTCTTCTGGGGTCCCCCGCTGGTGCTCCAGGTTCCTCCTCTTCTGGGGTCCCCCGCTGGTGCTCCAGGCTCCTCCTCTTCTGGGGTCCCCCGCCGGCGCTCCAGGCTCCTCCTCTTCTGGGGTCCCCCGCCGGCGCTCCAGGCTCCTCCTCTTCTGGGGTCCCCCGCCGGCGCTCCAGGCTCCTCCTCTTCTGGGGTCCCCCGCCGGCGCTCCAGGCTCCTCCTCTTCTGGGGTCCCCCGCCGGCGCTCCAGGCTCCTCCTCTTCTGGAGTCTCCCGCCGGCGCTCCAGGCTCCTCCTCTTCTGGGTTCCCCCACCTGCACTCCAGGCTTCTCCTCTTCTGGGGCCCCCCCGCCAATGTTCCAGGCTCCTCCTATTCTGAGGGTCCCCTGCCAGCGCTCCAGGCATCCCCTCTTCTGGTGTCCCCCACTAGCGCAACAAGCTCCTCCTCTTAGAAAATTGCACGCAAATGCATGCTCGCTCCTAAAGTGCCCTTTCTGCGTCTATTGCCACAGAGCGGGTGGCTCAGCCCTGCACCCCCCCACGCCGCTTGCTTGGCACAGCATGTGATTGACAGCAGCAGGAGCCCGCTTTCAATCTGCCCAGGAAAGAGAGCCGCTGCATTCGTGCACATGAATCCGATCAGAATAAGGGGTTCTGGGGGAACAGAAGTTTTTTTGTTCACCTTTATGCATAGAATACAAAGCCTTAAGGCTTTAGAACCACTTTAAGGACTTGTACATTAGTCTTTGTGCTTCTGTGAAGACCTTTGTGCTTTCTGGACTGTTTTGCACACTTGTGTTTGGATTGCACTTTAGAACGCAGGCAATTCTTCTTACAAACAACCGATTACTACCCTGAGATAAAACTTCCCTGTGCTGGAAAACAGGACGCAAGTGATATTTCCCCGGTGGACACTTGGAGGAGAGCTATCAGAAGATACGCAGGTAGCGGCAATGACCTCGGCTTCCTCGCTCCTCTCTGCACAATGTCAGGAAGCAGCTGCCCGGCTCAGATCACACGCGGCCATACTACCAGCAGAAACATCGCCAGTGCCGCTCACACTGCCTCCTCGCTGTCCTTGTTCTATCAACAGCCTGAAGAGTCATTAGAATTAATCTACAGATCTCCACAAGCAGGAAAAAAAACATTCCCTATGTTATAGAGTGGCCATGAAAAAAAAAAAAGCCTTTAAAGAAACCTTGGATATTTATATCCCCCTTGTGGGTGAAATGTAAATAATAATACAATTGTATCTGGGGGCCCCGCAGCTGCTGTTAGAAATCACAGGGCCCCGTACAGCCTACCTGGCAGGGCCCCCCTCAAATATATATAAAAAATATATTTTTCAACAATACATATACTAAAATAACAGAGAAGCTGTGCGAATTACCCCTTTTTTAAATAGTTTTTAAAATTTTTGAACAAAAACATTTAATATATTTTTTTAAAAGTTGAAATGTTTTTAAAATTATTTTATTTTACAACTTTTACAAATTATTTTTATACCATTTTCAATTTTTTTTTTTTTTACAAGGGTTTAAAACATAACAGGGTTTCAATTTGTTATTTTTTTTATTTAAAGAGGAGGTTCACCCTAAATATTCTCTCTCCCATGCGATCCAGCATACTGGCGTCAGCGCTTCATTACCATGCATCACGCCCACTTCCACCTACTTGGACTTACGCCGAGGAATATACGCTATGCCGGCGCAACGTTGGGCACATTTTCTTTGGAAATTTCATACTTGACCCTCAACGTTGCGCCGGCGTAGCGTAAAGAAGATTTACGTGTACCCCATTCTTCAAGGTAGGTGGGTATTAACCAGTTCCCGCCAGCCCTATAGTACAATCATGGCCGGGTGGAAACTGGTTAATACCCACCTTGAAGAAGGGGGAACACACCATGAAAGCATGTCCTAAAAATTTGGATGTTAGTCCAAATAAAAAAAGTATCCCGAGAGAACTTGTTTTTGTTACAAGTGCACCAATATGGCCACAATCACCTCAATTGTGACCTGAAAGATGCCGCCATCATGCTCGGTGGTAATTTGCACCAGCAGAGTTCATCATCTTCTGAGGAATTACCTGATATTTTGGGAATGTTTTGTTCCAGCTCCACCATCCCGTCTTGAATTCCTTCTCTCCCCAGCACCTCGGACTTGACTTGCGGCAATGGTTCCTGGGGAACCGTCATGGTAGCGTACGTGCTGATCACCAGAATCACCAGGCCGACTCCCAGAATGAACTGCGGATGAACAGAGAAGACGAGTCACATGCAGCCACATCCTTCATTATGTACATTCCTAGCAGATATCAGTAGACCTTGGTGGCCAGTAACGAGACGTCCCCTTACCTTGGTGGCCACTAACGAGACGTCCCCTTACCTTGGTGGCCAGTAACGAGACGTCCCCTTACCTTGGTGGCCAGTAACGAGACGTCCCCTTACCTTGGTGGCCAGTAACGAGACGTCCCCTTACCTTGGTGGCCAGTAACGAGACGTCCCCTTACCTTGGTGGCCAGTAACGAGACGTCCCCATACCTTGGTGGCCAGTAACGAGACGTCCCCATACCTTGGTGGCCAGTAACGAGACGTCCCCATACCTTGGTGGCCAGTAACGAGACGTCCCCATACCTTGGTGGCCAGTAACGAGACGTCCCCATACCTTGGTGGCCAGTAACGAGACGTCCCCATACCTTGGTGGCCAGTAACGAGACGTCCCCATACCTTGGTGGCCAGTAACGAGACGTCCCCATACCTTGGTGGCCAGTAACGAGACGTCCCCATACCTTGGTGGCCAGTAACGAGACGTCCCCATACCTTGGTGGCCAGTAACGAGACGTCCCCATACCTTGGTGGCCAGTAACGAGACGTCCCCATACCTTGGTGGCCAGTAACGAGACGTCCCCATACCTTGGTGGCCAGTAACGAGACGTCCCCATACCTTGGTGGCCAGTAACGAGACGTCCCCATACCTTGGTGGCCAGTAACGAGACGTCCCCATACCTTGGTGGCCAGTAACGAGACGTCCCCATACCTTGGTGGCCAGTAACGAGACGTCCCCATACCTTGGTGGCCAGTAACGAGACGTCCCCATACCTTGGTGGCCAGTAACGAGACGTCCCCATACCTTGGTGGCCAGTAACGAGACGTCCCCATACCTTGGTGGCCAGTAACGAGACGTCCCCATACCTTGGTGGCCAGTAACGAGACGTCGCCTTACCTTGGTGGCCAGTAACGAGACGTCGCCTTACCTTGGTGGCCAGTAAGGAAACGGCCCCCTACCTTGGTGGCAAGGAAACGGCCCCCTACCTTGGTGGCAAGGAAACGGCCCCCTACCTTGGTGGCAAGGAAACGGCCCCCTACCTTGGTGGCAAGGAAACGGCCCCCTACCTTGGTGGCAAGGAAACGGCCCCCTACCTTGGTGGCAAGGAAACGGCCCCCTACCTTGGTGGCAAGGAAACGGCCCCCTACCTTGGTGGCAAGGAAACGGCCCCCCTACCTTGGTGGCAAGGAAACGGCCCCCTACCTTGGTGGCAAGGAAACGGCCCCCTACCTTGGTGGCAAGGAAACGGCCCCCTACCTTGGTGGCAAGGAAACGGCCCCCTACCTTGGTGGCAAGGAAACGGCCCCCTACCTTGGTGGCAAGGAAACGGCCCCCTACCTTGGTGGCAAGGAAACGGCCCCCTACCTTGGTGGCAAGGAAACGGCCCCCTACCTTGGTGGCAAGGAAACGGCCCCCTACCTTGGTGGCAAGGAAACGGCCCCCTACCTTGGTGGCAAGGAAACGGCCCCCTACCTTGGTGGCAAGGAAACGGCCCCCTACCTTGGTGGCAAGGAAACGGCCCCCTACCTTGGTGGCAAGGAAACGCCCCCCCTACCTTGGTGGCAAGGAAACGCCCCCCTACCTTGGTGGCAAGGAAACGACCCCCTACCTTGGTGGCAAGGAAACGACCCCCTACCTTGGTGGCAAGGAAACGACCCCCTACCTTGGTGGCAAGGAAACGCCCCCCTACCTTGGTGGCAAGGAAACGCCCCCCTACCTTGGTGGCAAGGAAACGCCCCCCTACCTTGGTGGCAAGAAAACGCCCCCCTACCTTGGTGGCAAGGAAACGCCCCCCTACCTTGGTGGCAAGGAAACGCCCCCCTACCTTGGTGGTCAGTAAGGAAATGTCTCCTTACATTGGAGGTCAGTAAGGATATGTCCCCTTACATCTGTGGTCAGGAGTCACAAGATTGCTGATCCTGCCCACCCCCTTGGCACTCAGAACGATTTAAAGGTAGGGAAGGGGTTACTCGGGAGAGATAAGGTGACATTAAAGGAACACCAAGTAAATGAGGCGATATTACAGGGTTAACGTCTCTGCTCTCCTTTCTGCCTGTCCCTGATCCCGGGAAGGGGGAGATGTGGGTGGAAAGAACATTACGCAGTCCTGTGGCAGGATCTGGCCCGAGATTCTACTGACCTGACCCACTTTCCCCGACACATCATGCGGCTGCCCTTTCCTCCGTATTTCTCCATAATCCCCCTCCTCCGCTCAGCTGTGGGAGATTCAGGTCACTGGGCCATACAGGCACTCGGGGGGCCGATGGAGAGACCGCACCAGCTGCTGCAGGGAAACTTTTCTGGGTGTAAAGGGCTTGCGGAGTTCAGTGGGGCAATTCATAGAGACGCCATCATCCCGGAGACTTACCTCACAATGATTACATATGGTGTTAGCTGACCACGGGGCATATCATATCTATCAGCCCCCCCCCCCCCCCACAGTAATGTACCAGAGGAACACCTCTTCTATTTAAGACTTCTACCATTTGTATCTTTAAAACAGCTTCTAATTTAAAACAGTATTCTGACCGTATGTGTCTTCTAGAATCTTCTCCAAATCTGTGCAGTAATCCTGTAATAAAGACTGCTGCCCTCTCTCCTTGTGAAGGGGGACTGGTCTTGTCTCCGCCCCCTCCTATAATGGGTGGAGCCTTTCAGGTCCCTCCCACAGCTCTGCTCTTTCCCCTTGTGCATGGGGACCTGGTATTGTCTCCGCCCCCTCTTGTCATGGGTAGAGCCCGTCAGGTCCCTCCCACAGCTCTGCTCTCTTTCCTTGTGCAGGAGAACTGGTCTTGTTCCCTCCCCTTCCTGTAGTGGGTGGAGCCTGCTGGGCACCACCCACAGCTCTGCTCTCTCCTTGTGCAGGGAGACCTGGTCTCGTCTCCTGTAGTGGGTGGAGACTGCCAGGTCTTTCCCACAGTTTTGTAGTTTTCTGTAGTGGATGGAGCTCGCTTGCCACCCCTCCCCACAACTTTCCCGCTCTCCTTTTGCAGGGGGTTGGTCTTGTCTCCACCCCCTAGTAGTTTTCTATCGTGAGTGGGGCCAACTGGGCCCCTCCCACAGCTCTGCTCTCTCCCTGTGCAGGAACACTAGTCTTTTCTCCGCTCCCCCTCCCGTAGTCCTCTATATTGGGTGGAGTCTACTGGGCTCCTCCCACAGCTCGGCTATCTCCTTGTGCAGGGGGGACTAGTCTTGTCTCCACCCCTTCCTTTAGTCCACTGTATTGGGTGGAGCCTATTGGGCTCCTCCCACAGCTTTGCTCTCTTGTCCAGGGTGACTGGTCTTGTCTCCGCCCCCTTCTGTAGTGTGTGGAGCCTGCTGGGCCCCTGCTGGGCCCCTCCCACAGCTCTGCACATTCTATGTACAGCACAGTGATGATGTCACTGCTACTTTTATAAGGTAGTACCTGGTTCTGTAAAAGCATCTGGTGCACACAAAGTAGATATATATCCTTTGTGGTCGTTCCTGGAATATATTTAGATACATGGCAAAAAAATTGTGAAAACCCGACCAACGCACCTATATGAGCTTGTTGAATGTGCCATTCCAAAATAATGTGCATAAAAAAGAAAAAAAAAAGAACTTCAAGTGATAAAGATTTTTTTTATATTATTTTAAAACGACAATTTTTATAACAAGTTTTTGTAGAGAGCAGCCTTAATCCTGCTCTTCTGGGGTCCCCTGTCGGTGCTCCTGGCCCCTCCCTCCTGTCGAGTGCCCCCAGAGCAAGCAGTTTGCTATGGGGGCACCCAAGCAGGCTCGCTCCCGAGCCACTGCCCTGCATGTCTATTCACACACAGAGCCACAGTTTGGCCCCTCCTCTCTCTCCTAAATGGCTCACTGTGTGTAACTGACAGCAGTGGGAGCCAATGGCTCCTGCTGCTTTCTAAGCCAATGGGGCAAGAGAGTCCCCAGAGAGCAAAGGCTTTTATGAACATCACTGGATCACGATGGGGCTCTGGGCTGGAGAGGCGGCTGCACAGAGAAGGCTTTTTACTTTCATGGATAGAATGCATGAAGGTAAAAAACGTTCAACCTATAGAACTACTTTTAGCCCCCTGAAATGTTGGCCAGCTCACCCCGAACGCACCTCCATCTCTGGTGTGTGCACAGATGCAATGAAGGCAGGCTTCAGCATCTAAACACAGGCGGTGGTGTACCGCACATGCAGAGATCTGGTACTTCTATACTTGCTCCGTCTTTGTACATGCAAAATAAATCAGCCCTCATGTGCGCAGGTGTGCGGCAGGTCTCTGCTGGGACCCCAAGTCCTGTGACACATCTCATCGGTTTGCATAGAGGTCAAGTTTTAGGTACCATGTCCATCTTTTCAGGGCAAAAATAAAAGAACACCCGGTGCAAAAAATGAGTGAAGGATTTTACCTGCTCTGCCCACAATTCCTAAAGTGAGGACTTACTACCTCTCCCTTCTGATAGGGGTATGTGAATACTGCCTGCTTCACAATAGCAAAAGCTTTAAATCCGCTGTGGCACGCAGAACGAAAATTGCGCCCCGTCGCCAGTCACAGGTGTGAGTGTCCCCGGGTTGACCCGCTGCATGAAACCGAGGACAACGAAGGATTAATAGGACCTTCGCAGGTTCTCATCTCTTCACAGCTTTGCTAATTTGCCCTTTTCAACTTCCTGTGGCCTGCCTGGACTGCCGATCTCCTCCTCTTCACCGCGCCAGTCGAGGCTTCCTGTTTTCTGTAATTAACTACTTGTTGGCAGAATTATAAGGCGTTGGCGGTCCAGCTGTAACATCTGGACTGCACAGGTCCTGGGGGGTACATGGTGGCCCTGCAGGACACTGCTCTGTATACAACTTCCCTGTATATTCTGCCAATCATATTGGAGCTTTCCATATACTTTATACCTCGGCATGACAAATACAAATATTCTAATTTACTTATGACATAAACATAAAGGTGTGGCACTTAAATCCATATACATAGGTGAATGTATATGGATGTGTACAACGTGAATGTACTTGTGCTTAAAAAAAAAAAAAAATGGATGTGCACTCACCAGAGGAGTTTGACCCCTTTTTACAGGTAGGTCAAAGCCCTGGGATTTCACTTCCTGAAGACGTCATTTTGGGCAAAACATACGTCAGTGCATGGGACCATCACTTTTGGGTCCTGTGTGACGACATGTCCAGGCTGAAAAATCTAAAGTAAGGCTTGGATCGCACAATGGCTTCATGCTGGTACATTCCATCTCATGCACGCTGTACATGCTGGTGCCGGTCTATAGGCATTTTCTCTCAGAGGCTAAAGCCTCGTACACACGATCGGATTTCTAATCGGACAAATCTGCTTTCAGAGGCTATGGTTTCCCCTGGGATGTCACTTCCTGAAGACGTCATTTTGGGCAAAACATACGTCAGTGCACAGGACCATCAAATCCAGGCTGAAAATTTTTAAGTAAGGCTTGAAACACACAACGGTTCCATGCTGGTAGCGGCAGTGACATCCCATCACATGCACGCTGTATACGCCGATATAATCCCAACACCAAAAAATCTTCCAACGGAATTTTCCAAATTCCTTAACCGCTTGTGCTTAAAAAAAATGGATGTGCACTCACCAAAGGTGTTTGACCACTGTTTACGGGTAGGTCAAATAGTGCTTTTCTGCTTTCAGAGGCATCCCCCTGGGATGTCACTTCCTGAAGACGTAATTTTTGACAAAACATACGTCAGTGAATGGAACCATCACTTCTGGGTCCTGTGTGACATGTCCAGGCTGAAAAAAATCGAAACTCTTGGAATGCACAACGGCTCCATGCTGGTAGGGGCAGGGACATCCCAGCTCATGCACGTTGTATATGAGTTGAGAGGTATCTTGATATAGCGCGGTCTTACTCCGAAGGGTCCTGACACGCTTACAAACACATACAAGTACACATACTAGGGCCAATTTATAGACAGGATCTGATTAACCTACCAGCATGTCTTTGGAATGTGGGAGGAAACTGAGGTACCCGGAGGAAACCCATGCAGGCACAGGGAGAACATGCAAACTCCAGGCAGATCGTGTCGTGGTCAAGATTTGAACCAGCGACCCTATTGCTGCTTGGTGAAAGTGCTAACTGCTACACCACTGTGCTGTGCCAGTCTCTAGGCATCTGCTCTCAGAGGTTAAAGCCTCGTACACACAACCGGGTTTCCAATCGGACAAATCTGTGAAATCCCCTCAACATCAGGTCTGGTTTGCAGGTGTCTAGAGACGCAGTTTGACCAATTGACAAGCCTCTTTTACATGCTTGTTTGCGAGTATAAACATTGTTTTTATGCTTTTAACCACTTCAGCCCCGAGCCTGTTTTTCAGATTCGGTGCTTACGAGACTAAAACAGTTTTTTTTGCTAGAAAATTATTTAAAACCCCCAAACATTATATATATATTTTTTTCTAACACCCTAGAGAATAAAATGGCAGTCATTGCAATACTTTTTCTCACACCGTATTTGCGCAGCGGTCTTACAAGCGCACTTTTTTTGGAAAAAATTCACTTTCTTGAATTAAAAAATAAGACAACAATAAATTTGGCCCAATTTTTTTATATATTGTGAAAGATGATGTTACGCCGAGTAAAATGATACCCAACATGTCACGCTTAAAAATTGCGCCCGCTCGTGGCATGGCGTCAAACTTTTACCCTTAAAAATCTCGAGGGTTGCATTTTTTGAGATGCAGAGGAGGTCTAGGGCTAGAATTATTGCTCTCGCTCTAACGATCGCGGCGATACCTCACTTGTGTTGTTTGAACACCGTTTTCATATGCGGGCGCTACTCACGTATGCGTTTGCTTCTGCGCGCGAGCTCGTCGGGACGGGGCACTTTAAAAAAATTTTTTTTGGGTTTTCGTTTTTATTTCTATTTATTTTATAATGTTTAACACTGAAAAAAAAATAAATAAAAAATTATCACTTTTATTCCTATTACAAGGAATGTAAACATCCCTTGTAATAGAAAAAAGCATGACAGGTCCTCTTATATATGAGATCTGGGGTCAAAAAGACCTCAGATCTCATATTCAGGCTTAAATGCAAAAAAAAAAAAAAAAAAAAGTCAAGATGTAAACAAATTAAATGTCTCTTTAAGAGGCTGGGCGGAAATGACGTTTTGACGTCACTTCCGCCCAGCAGAGGTATGGGGACGGCTGAGGGACATTTTTTCCCTCAGTCGCATCCCCGGACAGCCAGCAAGAGGACCCGATCGCCTCCGCCGCTACCGACGGCTACGGTAAGCGGCGGAGGGGCGCGGGCGAGAGGGAGAGCGGCGGGAGGCACCCTCTCCCGCCGCCGGTAACGGCGATCTCGCGGCGAATCCGCCGCGATGACCGACGTTATCGTTAACAGGACCGCCCCACGAAGAGATGGATATCTCGGTTGTGGCAGCAGCTGCTGCCGTTACCGAGATATCCATCTTCAAAAAGATGACGTCTTTGGACGTGGGGCGGAAATGAAGTGGTTAATAAAATTCGAACATTGGTAATGCACAAGGTCGGTGCGCCCTCCTTTCTTTTTTGCTCTTTGTTATAAAAGTACACTGAGTAGCATACTCATAGTCCATTGAGAACTACAAGTCTCGCGTGCACCAGATAAAACTTGTAGTTTATTCATTCACAGATCCCTCGGAGCCCCAAAGAACCACACAGATTTGAAATGCGACAGGAACCCCTGCCCACTCTTATATGAGATGGGGCTCAGGGGGTGGTGTGAGTGTGCTGAGGAACAAGTTACACCTTAACCACTTCAGCCCCCGACCATTATGCAGGTTAAGGACCAAGCCCCTTTTTGCGATTCGGCACTGCGTCGCTTTAACTGACAATTGCGCGATCGTGCGACGTGGCTCCCAAACAAAATTGGCGTCCTTTTTTTCCCACAAATAGAGCTTTCTTTTGGGTGGTATTTGATCACCTCTGCGGTTTTTATTTTTTGCACTATAAACAAAAATAGAGCGACAATTTTGAAAATAATTCAATATTTTTTACTTTTTGCTATAATAAATATACGCAATAAGCGCTTAACGATTGGTTTGCGCAAAAGTTATAGCATTTACAAAATAGGGCATAGCTTTATGGTATTTTTATTATTATTATTTTTTTTACTACTAATGGCAGCAATCAGCGATTTTTTTTCGTGACTGCGACATTACGGCGGACACATCGGACAGTTTTGACACATTTTTGGGACCGTTGTCATTTTCACAGCAAAAAAAAAATGCTATAAAAATGCACTGATTACTGTGAAAATGACAATTGCAGTTTAGGAGTTAACCACTAGGGGGCACTGAAGGGGTTAAGTGTGACCTCATATGTGTTCCTAACTGTAGGGGGGCGGGGCTGGATGTGTGACGTCATTAATCGTCTTTCCCTATATCAGGGAACAGACGATCACTGACATAGCCACTGTGAAGAACAGGGAAGGTGTGTTTACACAAACCTCTCCCCGTTCTTCAGCTCCTGTGACCGATCGCGGGACACCGGCAGCGATTGGGTTCCGCAGAGCTTCGGACCAGGTCACGGGCGCTAGGCACTTAAAGAGCACGTACACATACGTGACTGTGCCCAGCCGTGCCATTCTGCCGACGTATATGTGCAGGAGGCGGTCCTTAAGGCTGCATTCACACCAACCGCGTTTTCAGACGTTTTTTCGCGCGTATTCGAGCGTTTGCATACAGCGTCGTCCGACGTTTTTTATTTTAGCCAATAGGAAAAATTATCATCTCTTTCATCACTTGTTGCTATGTTTGTAGATTTTTTTATCCTCTGCCTGGGTGAAATGTTCTATTGACTCAAGCGACAAAAACGCCCATAGAAACGCTCGTTGTCGCGCTAGACGCTTGAATCAAGCGTTTTATATTACTTTCTATGGAAAATACAAACAATCAAGTACGCCCAAACCGCCCGATTCGCGCGACAAAAAAGGGTCCGGAACTTGTTTGAGCTTCAGGCGTTCGGCGTCAGGCGTTTTGGAGTGGAGATGTGAACCATCTCCATAGAGAATAATGGATTTTTTCCCCTCTAGCGTATTATAGCGTCGCCCTTCAGGCGACAAAACGCTCAGATGTGAATGGAGCCTAAGTGGTTAAATACAGGTTTAACATGTTCCTTAAAGGTGAACCCAGCCCTGCGGAGTATCTGTGCATTTGGTGACGTGGCATTGTTCTGGCCTGGGCCAGAGACGGGGAAAAAAAAAAAATTGAAAAAATTCAATAAAAATCGCTTTTCAATCCTTTTTTTTTTAGCCAATGTGCAAAACGGAGGGGGAGGAGTCAACAAAGAAGACCACGTAAAATTGGGTAAAATTTCCATTGTGCTTTACATACCTGTGAGGTCACGCCCTTGTTAAGGATCTTCTTATAAATGAGGGCTGGGAGGATGAAGCAAATGAGACTTCCCATGGTTGCGCCAGTCAGACCCAGAATGGTTTCCACTGAGAAATGCAAATAAATCACTTTCAGTATCACAATAATTATAATAAATAATAATAGTAAAAATATGGCCCCCCCCCTCACCTCAGGCCAAACGCGGTACTGCACATCTTGCTCGTTTTGCAGAGACAACACTCGCAAAAAGAGTCACGATTTTTTTTAACAAACTGCACAGTGGAGGCAAGTAAGACATGTTGGTTTTAAAAAAAAAATATATATATATTTTTGGTAAATTGAACCTTTACAACTCCTTTAATGAAAGGGGCGGGCCAGGGATAGTCAGGCTTGGAAGAGACTAGATCAGGGATGAGCAACTGGGGCCCTCCAGTGTTGTGAACTACAAGTCCCATCATGCCTCTGCAAGTCATGCTCCTAACTGTCAGTCTTGCAATTCCTCATGGGACGAGAAGTTCCACAACAGCTGAAGGACCGCAGTTGCCCACACCTGGACATCCTCCAACCAAGAAATGGGGCGGAGCTCCATCTGGCTTGCTGCGGCTTCTAATGCACATTGTGAGAAGCCCACAGTGTGCAGTGGAATCGGAGGAAGCCATTTCAGTGCAGCAGGGGAGTCTGTACAACTGTGTAAAACTTGGCCATCAACCCCCCCCCCCCCCCAACAAGTAGTTTATAATAATCGCATTTTGCGGCACTGGAGGAACCTCCGGGGCACATTGCAAAACGACAGGCTTATTATGGTTTAGACCAGGGGGTCTCAAACTGGCGGCCCTCCAGCTGTTGCAAAACTACAAGTCCCATCATGCCTCTGCCTGTGGGAGTCCTGCTTGTAACTGTCAGCCTTGCAATGCCTCATGGGACTTGTAGTTTCGCAGCAGCTGGAGGGCCACCAATTTGAGACCCCTGGACTAGAGCAACTGTGGCCCTCCAGCTGTTGCAAAACTACAAGTCCCATCATGCCTCTGCCTGTGGCAGGAGTCCTGCTTGTAACTGCCAGCCTTGCAATGCCTCATGGGACTTGTAGTTTCGCAGCAGCTGGAGGGCCTCCAGTTTGAGACCCCCTGGTTTACACAAAGCCTCACAGAGTGGACGGGTCTGTTCCCTTTTAAGGGCCTGGT
This sequence comes from Rana kukunoris, assembly GCA_029574335.1. Lineage (NCBI taxonomy): Eukaryota > Metazoa > Chordata > Amphibia > Anura > Ranidae > Rana > Rana kukunoris. The sequence continues at coordinate 8,167 of JAJQKJ010002765.1, read as the reverse complement.
GGAGGAGAATCCTTCGAGGACCCGACCCCCAGGACCACTCCTGTGATTTAGGGGTAAGATAGAGATTTCCTGGCCGAACGAACAATGGAACATTGATTTCTTTCCATTCAGCAGAATGACTTTGATTCACAAACATCCATTATGTCTGAAGCAGCTGTGGAAAAGTAATCAGCTCTCCATGTGATCTGTGAATAGACCTTCCCTGCAAAACACAGGGGGGGGGGGGGGAGGGTCAGATCACCTTTCCTACATATACAAAAAGTAAAAAAATAGAATTTCTCCTTCCTGGACATATTGAGAATTAAAGCAATATACCTAGGGGCACGTTAAAGTAGAATTCCGGGCTAAAGCTGACTTATCTACCCCTCCTAACACCTATGCTGACTAACCTGTTTGAGAAAGATGTAGATTCTTACTTATGTTCAGCCGTGCCCCTCCTCCAACACACAGAAGGAAATTGACAGCCTCATCTGCATGTTCCACTGAGACTTTGTAGGGGGAGAGGGATATTTTCATTCCCTTCACTCAGGTCTCAGATTACACTCAGCTCTCTGCTCTATGCTGTGCAGTGCGTGAGCTAGATCCCCCGGGCCCCCCTTGCCTCCTGGAGCTGAGAAATAGATCTGTGTACTTTGAACAGATCTGGAGGAGAGAGGGCTGCAGATTAACAGGTACAGCTAACTTATGTAGGATGTGTTTCTTCTCTGTGGATCACCTGAGGCCAGTCACTTCACTGGGAATATGTGATGGTTTACAACCACTTACCATTTGGTATCATAATTCCGCCTATCATGGTTCCGAACACCACGACCAACGTCAAAACTTTGAACCGTAGGGGTGGCATGTACCCTCCGGCAGTAAACGTGCCATCTTTTTGCTGTACGAAAGGGAAACATTGTATAATGTGCGTTAAAAGAAGTAAATATTAATACAGTGATCCCCAGGGCATGCCTCAATGGACGCTACCTCGCCCCCCAGGGCATGCCTCAATGGACGCTACCTCGCCCCCCAGGGCATGCCTCAATGGGCGCTACCTCGCGCCCCAGGGCATGCCTCAATGGGCGCTACCTCGCCCCCCAGGGCATGCCTCAATGGGCGCTACCTCGCGCCCCAGGGCATGCCTCAATGGGCGCTACCTCGCGCCCCAGGGCATGCCTCAATGGGCGCTACCTCGCGCCCCAGGGCATGCCTCAATGGACGCCACCTCGTGCCCCAGGGTATGCCTCAATGGATGCCAGCTCGCCCCAGGGTATGCCTCAATGGATGCCACCTCCCCCCAGGGTATGCCTCAATGGATGCCACCTCGCCCCAGGGTATGCCTCAATGGATGCTAGCTCGCCCCAGGGTATGCCTCAATGGATGCTAGCTCGCCCCAGGGTATGCCTCAATGGATGCTAGCTCGCCCCAGGGTATGCCTCAATGGATGCTAGCTCACCCCAGGGTATGCCTCAACCTTAGAGATGAAATCCATGGACACTACCCCCAGCGGACGTTATCTTGCCCCAGTATACAGCTTAATGGACACTACTTTGCCCGAGGGTAACGAAACGCAGTAAAAACATTTGTCTCAGTTTTGTTTGCAGGGGGAGGAGGGGTGTGCAAGCATGCCCAGTATAATCAGGGGCTGGAGTTACACTTTAAGTTAGATCTCCTCTATCTAATAGTTACACCCACCTGCTGCTCGAATAGGAGCGTGCTCAGCGCCTGCCGGCAGGGAAGGATCATCATCGGAAACCCAACCGCCACTGACATCATGAAGCCCACTCGGATCATCTCAGTCACCACATTGGACGGGAAGTTGACCAGCACGTTGCCGGCGATCGTTTCTGTGAAACTGACGTAACCAAAGAAACCAACCTGGAAAAATGCAAGAAAAAGCTCCAATGTCAGGAGACCCGTATTTAAACTGGTAACCTGTAAAAAAACATAAAATCGTAGCTTATGGAAATTTTTAAGCACGGGTGCTTGGTGCCATTGTGCTCTCTTGCTCCGTATCGAGTGCCCCCACCAAGAGCCACATTCCATGGGGGCACTCTCGCTCTCCCCTCTCTCCCTCGCCCCCCCCTCCCTCGCCCCCCCCTCTCTCGCCCTCCCTCTCTCTCTCTCGCCCCCCTCTCTCTCTCGCCCCCCCCTCTCTCTCTCGCCCCCCCCTCTCTCTCTCGCCCCCCCTCTCTCTCTCGCCCTCCCCTCTCTCGCCCTCCCCTCTCTCGCCCTCACCCTCTCTCTCGCCCTCCCCTCTCTCGCCCTCCCCTCTCTCTCTCGGAAGGGTTATAAGTAATTTTCTAGGTAAAAATAGGGACTTCAAGTAGTACACAAAAAGTGCCAGAAAAAGCCTGGTTAGCAAGCGCTATTTTTCTGTGCTTTAGCTGGAAAAAAATACAACTAATGCAGCCACATCTGAGGACTGGTAAGCTGCAATCTGGGATATTTCTGCTTTTGGGTTTAGATATGCTTTAGGGCTGTGGTGTAACTGAATTTAGGTCCCTTAGATATACCCTGCATTCTGTCCAGAGGGAATGGAGGACATCACCGAGTTTCAATATGATCAGAAAATCAAATTAAGTCTGATTGTGGTGAAAAAAAGGACATGAAATATTTATTTCTACTTACCAGGACATAGAATATGGTGACAATATTCAGAGAACGGGCGAAGATGGAACTCATGGTTTTTACAGAAGGTTCATCCAGACTGTCATATGTGGGGAGAACTTGGCTAGAAGAGAAAATATTAAAATTTAAAAGCGGAACATTTTTTCATCTTTCCATTTATTAAATCTTCTGCCCTGGTTGTTGTTTTAACTTTGGAGAGTAAAACTTGTTTTTATTCTGCCAATAAATCCCTTATACAGCCCACTTCCTGTTACCTTCTACAGCCCACTTCCTGTTACCTTCTACAGCCCACTTCCTGTTCCCTTCTACAGCCCACTTCCTGTTCCCTTCTACAGCCCACTTCCTGTTCCCTTCTACAGCCCACTTCCTGTTCCCTTCTACAGCCCACTTCCTGTTCCCTTCTACAGCCCACTTCCTGTTCCCTTCTACAGCCCACTTCCTGTTCCCTTCTACAGCCCACTTCCTGTTCCCTTCTACAGCCCACTTCCTGTTCCCTTCTACAGCCCACTTCCTGTTCCCTTCTACAGCCCACTTCCTGTTCCCTTCTACAGCCCACTTCCTGTTCCCTTCTACAGCCCACTTCCTGTTCCCTTCTACAGCCCACTTCCTGTTCCCTTCTACAGCCCACTTCCTGTTCCCTTCTACAGCCCACTTCCTGTTCCCTGCAGAGCTGAAGGCATGCCTGTGTGTGTGTAGATCCAGGAAGTGAAATGGCAGCAGCTTCAGCTGCCCACAGTTAAAATGGCTGCAGCCAGACTCCTTCTGGGGTGCCAAGGTTCGCCATCACTGGCCTAGGCTTATGACACCATGCACATCTCTCTCTCTCTATCTCGAACGTTTGTCAGGAAGGGAGGGGGGGTGGGAGTCATAAGAGGGCCAATGAGAGGGCTGCAGAGCTGGAGGCGTGCCCCTGTGTGTGTGTAGATCCAGGAAGTGAACGGGCAGCAGCTTTAGCTGCCCACTGTTAAAATGGCTGCAGCCAGACTCCTTCTGGGGTGCCAAGGTTCGCCATCACTGGCCTAGGCTTATGACATCATGCACACCTCTCTCTCTCGTTTGTCAGGAAGGGAGGGGAGGGTGGGAGTCATAAGAGGGCCAAAGAGAGCTGCAGAGATGGAGGCATGCCCCTGTGAGTGTAAATCCAGGAAGTGAACAGGCAGCAGCTTCAGCTGCCCACTGTTAAAATGGCTGCAGCCAGACTCGGTGGAGGGAGATTTCTGCAGCATATTTGGCAACTACAGAATCGTAGTATATATAAAATAATATGCAGAGTGGTTGGAGGGAAGCTTCATAATGGCAAAGATGTTTTAATTACAAATTATGTGAGCAGACTGCAGTTGACTGAAAGCGGGGTAAGATGTACCCGGGGGGGGGGGGGGGTGCAGTGTCGACCTGTTATGGTACTCAGAACACCAGGTTAGGATTTTAGATGATGAAGAGACCCGATGTATTCAGGAACTGCCTGAAAGAAAACCATTTTCAGTCTTCCCGAGTACAGCCCCCCCCCCCCCCCCCCCCCTCTGCTGCGATGGAGCATTAGCCGCAGCATGTTAATGTTAACATTTCATTATGGGAGTGTGAGAAAATGTATGAGCTGCCGCTGGATGTGAGAGGCCAGCACAGGCGCTGACAGATGACTGGAGGGGTGGAGGGACACCGAGGCTGCGCTGTGTTATGGAGAGAGCGGCTGCACCAGACCTGGCTGCAAATTACATCTCCGAGATTTCTCCGGTTTAATGAATTCCTCCGGATTAACATCTCTGGACATTGTAAAGGTGAAAAAAGCAACACCTAAAAGAGAAAACCTCATTATTTTCTATGGGGGACATTCTCTTCGGTTCCCCAGGACTGGGATACAAAATCTGTACACTCCACTCAAAACTGAAATTCCTTCTATAGGCTGAAGGTTTTTTTCTTTAGTTTTTTTAACCTTAAAAGTAACATTAACCACTTCAATACCAGGCACTTACACCCCCTTGCTGCCCAGGCCAATTGTTTATAATTTTTTTCCCCACAAATAGAGCTTTCTTTTGGTGCTATGTGATCACTGCTGGGATTTTTCTTTTTTGCACAATAAAAAAAGGTCGAAAAATAAATAAATATGTTTTTCTTTGTTTCTGTTATAAAATGGTGTAAATAAGTACGTTTTCTCCTTCAATGGCGGACGAGGCTGCGCCGGCGGGGCACGGACGAGGCTGCGCACTGTGGCATCCCTGGGGGACATACCTGGCCATCCACGTGTTGGGGGCTTCCCTGGTGGTCCTGGCAGCATCTCTGGTGGTCCAGTGTGGGCATCCACGGGGGGCCTGCGCTGATAAACAATTAGGGCAGACGGGCACGGACGAGGCTGCGCCGACGGGGGAACGGACGAGGCTGCGCCGACGGGGGAACGGACGAGGCTGCGCCGACGGGGGAACGGACGAGGCTGCGCCGACGGGGGAACGGACGAGGCTGCGCCGACGGGGGAACGGACGAGGCTGCGCCGACGGGGGAACGGACGAGGCTGCGCCGACGGGGGAACGGACGAGGCTGCGCCGACGAGGTGGCACTGATAAGCGCCACTGGTATGCAGCACTCATAGGTGGGCACTGATGGACATCACTGATCTGGCAGGCATTCATAATGGTGCCAGTCAGTGCCCATTTGAGGGCACTGATTGGCTTATATTGGGCACACTGTGGCATCCCTGGGAAACATACCTGGCTATCCACGTGTTGGGGGCTTCCCTGGTGGTCCTGGCAGCATCCCTGGTGACCCAGTGTGGGCATCCATGGGGGGCCTGCGCTGATAAACAATAAGGGCAGACCCCCCCCCCTCCCCGTGTCAGGAGAGCGCTAGTCACGCTGCGCTCCGGGAGTGGACTGTTCACGTGTCCCCGGAGATTGCCTAGAGGGAGGGGCCACCTAGGGGCAGAGGAGCCTAGGCGGCCCCTAGGTTGAAGTAGGAATTGGGACAGGAAAATCCACTCCTAACAAAGCCCCCACTCCCCCCCCCCCCACAAAAAAATAATAATAATAGACATTTCTGTCCTATACGTATTATTTTTTGACAAACGTGGAGTTGGCCTTTATAAATAGCTCACCGACAGTCACAGTTTTTAGAGAATATGTCCTCCTCCTTCTAGGAATGAAATTACAATTTGGGGTTTATTGGCATTCTGAAGCTGCTGTGCTGATATGGATGTTATCACCATGAAATGAGGGGGGCCCGGGTACAGAATGCCGCTTTGTTTACACCTCATTCCGCAGGCTCTACTTGGAGAGTAAATGTTGTCAGCGGGATTTCCATAATCATGAACACTTAGTGAAGGTGCTGAGGGACACAGAGCATCCAGCAGCCCCCATGATCTGGTTACAGTCACAGTTCCAGGCCCCCCATGTGATTGGACCCCGCCCCCCCTCTGTGACAGGATGGAGTGTTACATGCCAGGCCGTGCAACCTGATCTCTGCCACAGCGGAGAGAGGAAACTGGCCTGCACCTCGGTCACGGCTAGATCCTATAAAAAAAGAGCCTTCCTGCGACAATAGTTTTATGGCTGCTGTTCCCGGAAAAGCACAACTGCTGACCGTCCAGGGTTCAGGAGAGCAGATGGGTGACATGTGTCATCGGTTTGGGGGGGGGGGGGGGGTTAGCAGCGTACGTCAATGGCACAACTGGGGCCCGCGGGGACCAGACCAATGATTGACCGTCACTTTAAATGGATGCATGGTTGACGTTCCTGAATGCCGCAGGTTGCGTCGGTGTCGGGAAATTCTAAGACTTTGGTCGGCCACAGACCCAATGAGATGAAAGTGAAGATGTGACCTCTCGTCACTGGTCTGGGGGGGGGGTGACACAAACATGGAATCTTTATTCACGCGTCTCCAAATGTCAGCAATGTAACAGCGCAGTTAAGTGAAGGGTAGGTATCTAGTTTAAAGCGCACCTGTTCTAAACTAGTAAACACATTGGGCCGGATTCAGAACGTAGTTACGTCGGCGTATCTAGAGATACGCCGCGTAACTACCAAGAATAGCCGGCGTATCTTTTTAAAACCCGCGCATGCTCAGAAGCAAGTTATGACACAGGAGCGCTCAATCTGGTAAAACTACCGTTCATAATGGAGATCGCACATTCATCACGCTGCAAAAGACAGAAAAGCGCGAATCGTCTTTTACTAACACGGAATCAGCTAAAGCAGCCCCAAAAGGCGAATAGAACTTCCCCTTTAGAGTGCCGCCGTACGTGTTGTACGTCACCGCGCTTTGTTCATCATTTTTTTAAACGATGGTGTGTGGGCAATGTCGTTTTTAACCACTTGCCCACCGCAGTACGAGAATATACGTCCTGGGATTTGTGAGGGGATATCTGAATGATGGGTGCAGCTACAGGCCGACGATTCTGTGCACGATAACAACGATCAAAGCGGCAGTTCCGCCACTTGATCGTTCCTATAGGCAGTGGGAGGGGACGTCCCCCCCCCCCCCCCTCACATCTAGTGCTTCTCTGGGCTCTCCCGTGCCTTCGGAGACCCGGAGAGCGAATCGGCCGGCGCTCGTTGGTGAAGCATAGAGATGACTGTGACCAGATGGTCACCAGTCATCTCTATGACCGTCGGAGGTCCGGGCGCGACGATATGACGTCACACCAGGTACCCGGAAGTAAACAAAGCCACAATTGCGGCTGTCGGCATAAGATCGGTGAATTGTTTTTCACCGATTTCATGCTTGAGGAGAGATGTGAGGTCTTATTGACCCCCCCGCATCTCTCCATAAAGAGGACCTGTCACACCGATTCCTATTACAAGGGATGTTTACATTCCTTGTAATAGGAATAAAAGTGATTAAAAAAATAAAATAAAATAAAGTAAAATAAAAAATGTTTTTTTTTGTTTGTTTTTTAAAAACGACCCTATCCCCGGTAGCTCGCGCGCAGAAGCGAACACGCATGCAAGTCCCGCCCACATATGTAAACGCCGTTCAAACCCCACATGTGAGGTATTGTCGCGTGCGTTAGAGCGCGTGCAACAATTCTAGCACTAGACCTTCTCTGTAACTCGAAAATAGTAACCTGTAAAAAAAAATTAAAGCTTCGCCTATGGAGATTTTGGAGTACCGAAGTTTGGCACCATTCTATGAGTGTGCGCAATTTTAAAGCGTGACATGTTAGGTATCTATTTACTCGGTGTAACATCATCTTCCATACTATACAAAAAAATTGGGCTAACTTAACTTTTTTGATATTTTTTAAATTCATGAAACTATTTTTTTCCCAAAAAAAAGGTGTTTGAAAAATTATTGCGCAAACACCGTGCGAGAAAAAAAGTTGCAATGACTGCCATTTTATTCCTTAGGATGTCTGCTAAAAAAATAAATAAAATATAGGGCCAGATTCAGGAAAGAGATACGACGGCTTATCTCCAGATAAGCCGTCTTATCTCTGCGTCTGAGCCCTCCTATCTATGCGACTGATTCATAGAATCAGTAACAGATAGATTTCCATTAGATCCAACTGGCATAAGTCTCTCACGCCGTTGAATCTTATTTTCATATTTTAGGCTGGACGCTAGGTGGCGTT
>JAJQKJ010002629.1:0-97648 GCA_029574335.1 Rana kukunoris | reverse complement strand
AAATCTATATACTGTACCTCTCCCTCCCCCATCAGTTATATACACATATATATATATATATATATATCGGGTTGGTGATCCTGTATGGTAGACGGACGTGTTTTGTCTCTCCTGTCATTTATTATCTTCCTTCTGCCCCGACAGGCGCCTGCTGGGAGAAGATGAAGGTAAGTCTCATATTCCCTCCATCGTTCTCTTCTTTTCTTCTACCTACCAACCTCCGAGGACGTCACCAACCGGCTCTGGGCATTCGGTGAAGTTCCCGGTATTCTGGTAACTATAGAAGGGTGGCGCTGTCCTCACTGTACGTCCGTTGTCTTGTGAAGATCTCCCTCAGAGTGACGCCCCGCGGAGCGCAAGAGGAGGAGGAGGAGACGAGGCCGCCGCACATCATCGCGCCGCACACCATCGCCGACATCCAGTACGTACGTGTGCCGCCACCGGCCAGGTCTCTGATTACAGACCTTGTACCTCCAGCCCCCCCCCCCCCCCTCCAGACCTGCCCCCCCCCCCAGACCCTGTCATCAGATCCTGGTCCTTCCAGACTGTCCCCCCCCAGATCCTGGTCCTTTCAGACTCTGCCCCCAGACCCTGGTCCTTCAGACTACGCCCCCCCAGACCCTGTCCCCCCAGGCCTTGTTCCCCCAGACCCTGTCCCCCAGGCCTTCTTCCTCCAGACCCTGTCCCCCAGGCCTTCTTCCTCCAGACCCTGTCCCCCCAGGCCTTCTTCCTCCAGACCCTGTCCCCCCAGCCTTCTTCCTCCAGACCCTGTCCCCCAGGTCTTGTCCCCCAGACCCTGTCCCCCAGAGTCTTGTCCCCCCAACCCTGTCCCCCCAGGCCTTGTTCCCCCAGACCCTGTCCCCCCAGGCCTTCTTCCTCCAGAACCCTGTCCCCCCAGGCCTTCTTCCTCAGACCCTGTCCCCAGGCCTTCTTCCTCCAGACCCTGTCCCCCCAGGCCTTCTTCCTCCAGACCCTGTCCCCCCAGGCTTCTTCTCCAGACCCTGTCCCCCCAGGCCTTTTCTCCCGACCCTTGTCCCCCCAGGCCTTTATCCTCCAGACCCTGTCCCCCCAGGTCTTGTCCCCCCAGACCCTGTCCCCCAGGTCTTGTCCCCCCAGACCCTGTCCCCAGGCCTTGTTCCCCCAGACCCTGTCCCCCCAGGCCTTCTTCCTCCAGACCCTGTCCCCCAGGCCTTCTTCCTCCAGACCCTGTCCCCCAGGCCTTCTTCCTCCAGACCCTGTCCCCCAGGCCTTCTTCTCCAGACCCTGTCCCCCCAGGCCTTCTTCCTCCAGACCCTGTCCCCCCAGGCCTTCTTCCTCCAGACTGTCCCCCAGGCCTTCTTCCTCCGACCTGTCCCCCCAGGCCTTCTTCCTCCAGACCCTGTCCCCCCAGGCCTTGTCCCCCCAGGCCTTGTCCCCCCAGGTCTTGTTTCCTCCAGACCCTGTCCCCCCAGGTCTTGTCCCCCCAGACCCTGCCCCCCCAGGTCTTGTCCCCCCAGACCCTGTCCCCCCAGGCCTTCTTCCTCCAGACCCTGTCCCCCCAGGCCTTCTTCCTCCAGACCCTGTCCCCCCAGGCCTTCTTCCTCCAGACCCTGTTCCCCCAGGCCTTCTTCCTCCAGACCCTGTCCCCCCAGGCCTTCTTCCTCCAGACCCTGTCCCCCCAGGCCTTTTTCCTCCAGACCCTGTCCCCCCAGGCCTTCTTCCTCCAGACCCTGTCCCCCCAGGCCTTCTTCCTCCAGACCCTGTCCCCCCAGGCCTTGTTCCTTCAGACCCTGTCCCCCCAGGCCTTGTTCCTCCGGACCCTGTGCCCCCAGGCCTTGTTCGTCCAGATGACCCTGTCCCCCCAGGCCTTGTCGCCCCAGGCCTTGTTCCTCCAGACCCCTGTGCCCCCAGGCCTTGTTTGTCCAGACCCTGTCCCCCCAGGCCTTGTTCCTTCCAGACCCTGCCCCCCCCCCCAGATCCTGTCCCCCCCCCCCCCAGACCCTGTCCCCTCACGCCTTGTTCCTCCAGGCCCTGTACCCCCCCCCCCCCCCCAGACCCTGTACTACCAGGCCTTGTTTCTCCAGGCCCTGTCCTTCCAGGCCTTGTCCCCCCAGGCCTTGTTCGTCCAGACCCTGTCCCCCCCCCCCCCCCCAGACCCTGTGCTTCCAGGCCTTGTTCGTCCAGACCCTGTACCCCCCCCCCCCCCCCCAGACCCTGTACTTCCAGGCCTTGTTCCTTCAGACCCTGCACTACCAGGCCTTGTTCCTCCAGGCCTTGTCCCCCCAGGCCTTGTTGCTCCAGACCCTGCCCCCCCCCCCAGACCCTGTACTTCCAGGCCTTGTACCTCCAGATCCTGCCCCCTATAGAGCTTCAACCTCACCAGCACTGACACTTCCAGACTCCATGTTTTGTCCTTGATTCAGGTTTGGAGGATAATTAGTCCTGATTAATAAGGGGATTCTGTACTGGAACTCCGTATTAAAATCTCCCCACCCCCACACACACACATACCAGGGACAATGGCAGCATGTATCTGGAAACTGCAACTACATGCAAACTCCATGCAAATCGTGTCCTGATGGGGATTTGAACCGAGGACCCGGTTCCTCAGGGCAGAAGTGCTAATCACCGTGCCGCCCTCATCAACGTCATAATGGCATTTTTAAATAAAGCTTTTTTTTTTTACATTTTCATTGCATCCCAGACCCAGCGATGTCACATTTGTGTCCTTCCAGGAGTGGCTTCACCAACATGCCGACCAGTTCACACCGGCGATCCGGACAGCCTTCAGGTTATGAACGACCTTCTGGATAAAGTCGCCAAGGAAAACCAAGAGATTCGGCACATTCAGGCCAAACTTCAGGTACTTCCAGCCTTCTATCGGAGGGCCCCAAAGTAGCGGTGAGAACGCGATTGGCTCCTTGCAATGAATGGAGTCCATGGGGTTCTGATCGGGTTTGGTCCACGGGTTGGAAATGTCCATTGGGAGGATCCTGTCCTTCCTTAGTGGTGCTGCACAATGTTCTGTGAGGACAAATCTAATGTTTAGACACATCTCACCTCTAGGCTGGGAAGCCTAAAATCAAAGAAATTAAAACGATCAGCGGCTTCCCAGCCGAGGCGGCGCCATCTTTTATTTTTTTTTCAATGCAGAGGCCAGGCGTGACGTCATGACATCGCGCCCCGCCTCCGAACAATCATAGAGACTCCAGCGACCGTCTGGTCCACTGGAAATCTCTATGAATAGCATCCGGGGGCGGCGGATCCATTCTCCGACTTACCAATCACAGCGGTGTGGTGAGTCGGTAGAAGCACGGAGGACGGCGGCGGGGGGGACGTCCCCTTTCACCGCCCGTAAAAACGATCAAGCGGTAGAACAGCCGCTATGATCATTCTTAATTATGGTGTGAGGAATCGCCGACTCAAAATGCCGATATCTTCATGATGCCTGTAGCTCCACCCATCATTCAGATATATCCGCCCACAAAGCCCAGGACGCCTTATGACGGCCTCTAGTGTGACACCAAATTATGAAAGTTCCACCAAATGATTGACGTGAATATATTTATTTCAGGCTCAGAAGGAGGAACTGGAAGCGTTGGTGCACGGCGGAGACCAAACCACTCCGGAGTCTCAAGAGTTTAGATTGACAGAAGAAAATGTGAGGCTGAAGGACGCTCTCCTCCGAGAAGAGACCGGTCACCTCTCCGCCAAGGAGGAACTGCAGACCCTACAGGAGAAGGTGGAGACCTTGGAGGCCGACACTGGAGACAATGAGCTCTTGACCTCTGAGATCGCCCAGCTGAGAGCCGACCTGGAGGCCGCCAAGAGCCAGATCGAGGGATTCCTGACTCAGAAGGAGACTCTGGTGGCAGAATCTCAGATGCTTCGCCAGGAGTTGGACAAACAGCGGTCGCTGGTGGTCTCCCTCAGGCAGGATCTGGAGGGCATGACGTCCAATGCCAGCGAGGCGGAGGTGGAGAAAGGAATAAAAGGCCAGATCTCGGAGATGAGCAGCAGGTTGGCGATGGAGGCTCAGAGGTCGGAGACGTGGGAGAAGAAGTACGTGGAGCATGCGCAGAAAAGGAAAGAGCTGGTCGGGGAAGAGGCGAAGCCCCATGGTCGTAAAGAATGGAAAAAAGGAGATAAGTGGGGTAAAGGTTCCGATTCGGCCGCCCAAGGGGAACAGTTCAGGAAACACGGAAAAGAACATGGAAAACGACGGATGGAAGACGGGCAACCGGAATCCCAACATGAAGAATGGAAGGGTAAAAAGTACGAAGATAAGCAGGAAAAGAAGGATCGGCACTGGGAGGGGGAGAAACCCGGGACAGGAGATGGAGAGCTCCACCCACATGAGTCTGACAAAGGCAAAGAGAACCGGTGGAAGGACAACGAGAGAAACTGGAAGGACAAACACTCCGGCCATCCCCACGGAGAACCCGCTGAGGGTTTCCATCCTCGCAAGGGCCAGAGAGACTTTTCCGAAGGCCAGAAACATGGAGAAGACAAGAGGCGGGAACACGGGGACAAAGCCCGCGGCAAAAACCACCGACACCATGACCATAACAAGTTCTGGAAGAAGCTCTCAAACCACCAGTACCGGGTTCCCGAAGGATGCTCCGGCCTGGAAGACTGCGCCCGCAAAGACGGCATCGACCTTTTCAACGTGGAGCTGAAACCGGTTGAGAGGAAACGGTTCGAAGAGATCCTGCAGAACTACCTGACCAAGTGCCATCTCTCCGAACACCTCCCCGAGCTGGTGCCTCTGCTTGATGGATTCTTCGAGGGGCCCTATTTCACCCATCAGAATATCCGCTTTAAGGACTTTGTGGACGATGTGGAAGACTTCCTGGAAGACCTCGCAAAGAAGGAGACCGGAGATGATGACCTGGTGGATGATTTCGAGAGATTTGTCTACACCAACTTCTTTGGAGAGGCCGCCATTAAGAAAAGGTGAGTGGCTCCTTAGCGGACTTCCATGGTTCCAATGAGCTGTAGATGCGTTCATACATGGATAGGACCAATGAGATCCTTCCTTTGTTCATCCAGTTTCCTGGAGTAATTTGTCTTCAAGATTAGAATAGTGTCTCATCATTGGTGTCAGTGGGAGGAATAGTGTCCCATCATTGGTGTCAGTGGGAGGAATAGTGTCCCATCATTGGTGTCAGTGGGAGGAATAGTGTCCCATCATTGGTGTCAGTGAAGGAATAGTGTCCCATCATTGGTGTCAGTGGGGAGGAATAGTGTCCCATCATTGGTGTCAGTGGGAGGAATAGTGTCCCATCATTGGTGTCAGTGGGAGGAATAGTGTCCCATCATTGGTGTCAGTGGGAGGAATAGTGTCCCATCATTGGTGTCAGTGGGGGGAATAGTGTCCCATCATTGGTGTCAGTGGGAGGAATAGTGTCCCATCATTGGTGTCAGTGGAAGGAATAGTGTCCCATCATTGGTATCAGTGGGAGGAATAGTGTCCCATCATTGGTGTCAGTGGGAGGAATAGTGTCCCATCATTGGTATCAGTGGGAGGAATAGTGTCCCATCATTGGTATCAGTGGGTGGAATAGAGTCCCATCATTGGTGTCAGTGGGAGGAATAGTGTCCCATCATTGGTATCAGTGGGAGGAATAGTGTCCCATCATTGGTATCAGTGGGAGGAATAGTGTCCCATCATTGGTATCAGTGGGAGGAATAGAGTCTCATCATTGGTGTCAGTGGGGGGAATAGTGTCCCATCATTGGTATCAGTGGGAGGAATAGAGTCTCATCATTGGTATCAGTGGGAGGAATAGTGTCCCATCATTGGTATCAGTGGGAGGAATAGAGTCTCATCATTGGTGTCAGTGGGGGGAATAGTGTCTCATCATTGGTGTCAGTGGGGGGAATAGTGTCCCATCATTGGTATCACAGATGCGTATTTGGGAAGTCAGGAATCGCAGCTTCGATCCAAGTCTGATTTATCATCCGAGTGTCTTTCATGATAAGTGAAGTTCTGTTTCTGGTTGGCTGGTAGCACTTCCTCTAATAACATGTGCAGGTCTCAATGAATTCCTTTTCTAGATCAAAAAAGAAAGATGGCCACCGAAAGAGCTACAAATCCGACCGCCGACCCAACCCCAGAAAACCGGAGGAGCCGACCGAATCCGACCTCAACCAAACCAACCCGAAATTTACAAACAAGAAAGACTTCAGAGTGGATGCAGACAATCCTCACTACAAGCCCTACAAGGGGAAAGATAAGTCCGGGTCTCCGAGCCGCCATCATGACGACGACAACAATGATCACGGATGGAAGACACATAAATTCGAGAAAGATGCAAATTCCCATCAGGAGGACCTTCATGAGACATCGGTATGTTCCTTCAACCAGACCGTAGATTTCCTTCATGAGCAGAGAGAGTGGCGTCATAAGAAGCCCAAGTCCAATAAGAAGGATCACAACCACGGGTACAGATCCTTCCATGACAGAAACAAAGATGGTGGACATCTTAATGAGGAATACAAGGACAGGCAAGGACACCTTCCCAAGAATAAGCTCAATACAGAAGACCATAAAGATCCACATGGAAAGGACAGACATGGACACAATAATTCATCTTTCATGGACCACGATGAAGACCTGGAACGGCCATTTCACCATCAACCTAAACAATACAGGAAGAAGCAGGAGAAAGACGCCATTAATGAATATTATCGGTCATCTCAGCCACAATATGAAAAACATGAGGGTCACCACCATGAACACAAGCCAAGGAAGGAAGGTGAGGGTCACCACCATGACCACAAGCCAAGGAAGGAAGGTGAGGGTCACCACCATGAACACAAGCCAAGGAAGGAAGGTGAGGGTCACCACCATGAACACAAGCCAAGGAAGGAAGGTGAGGGTCACCACCATGACCACAAGCCAAGGAAGGAAGGTGAGGGTCACCACCATGAACACAAGCCAAGGAAGGAAGGTGAGGGTCACCACCATGACCACAAGCCAAGGAAGGAATGTGAGGGTCACCACCATGAACACAAGCCAAGGAAGGAAGGTGAGGGTCACCACCATGACCACAAGCCAAGGAAGGAAGGTGAGGGTCACCACCATGAACACAAGCCAAGGAAGGAAGGTGAGGGTCACCACCATGAACACAAGCCAAGGAAGGAAGGTGAGGGTCACCACCATGAACACAAGCCAAGGAAGGAAGGTGAGGGTCACCACCATGACCACAAGCCAAGGAAGGAAGGTGAGGGTCACCACCATGACCACAAGCCAAGGAAGGAAGGTGAGGGTCACCACCATGAACACAAGCCAAGGAAGGAAGGTGAGGGTCACCACCATGAACACAAGCCAAGGAAAGAAGATCACAGTGACCATCATGAACATCAGTCATGGAAGGAAGGTGATGACGATCACCACCATAAGCACAAGTCATTGAAGGAAGGTGATGGAGACCACTATAAACACAAGTCATGGAAGGAAGGTGATGGAGACCACCATAAACACAAGTCATTGAAGAAAGGTGATGGTGACCACCATAAATACAAGTCGGGGAAGGAAGGTGTTGGAGACCACCATAAATACAAGTCTTGGAAGGAAGATGAGGGTGACCACCATAAGCACAAGGCATGGAAGGAATGTGATGAAGACCACCATAAACACAAGTCATTGAAGGAAGGTAATGGAGACCACCATAAACACAAGTCATGGAAGGAAGGTGATGGAGACCACCATAAACACAAGTCATGGAAGGAAGGCGATGGTGACCACCATAAACACAAGTCATGGAAGGAAGGCGATGGTGACCACCATAAACACAAGTCATGGAAGGAAGGCGATGGTGACCACCATAAACACAAGTCATGGAAGGAAGGCGATGGTGACCACCATAAACACAAGTCATGGAAGGAAGGCGATGGTGACCACTATAAACACAAGTCATGGAAGGAAGGCGATGGTGACCACCATAAACACAAGTCAGGGAAAGAAGGTGATGGAGACCACCATAAACACAAGTCGTGGAAGGAAGGCGATGGTGACCACCATAAACACAAGTCATGGAAGGAAGGTGATGGAGACCACCATAAAAACAAGTCAGGGAAAGAAGGTGATGGAGACCACCATAAGCACAAGTCAGGGAAGGAAGGTGATGGTGACCATCATAAACACAAGTCATGGAAGGAAGGCGATGGTGACCTCCATAAACACAAGTCAGGGAAAGAAGGTGATGGTGACCATCATAAACACAAGTCATGGAAGGAAGGTGATGGTGACCACTATAAACACAAGTCAGGGAAGGAAGGTGATGGCCACCACCTTGAACATAAGCAATGGAAGGAGCACGACCACAAGCATGATGACCACAGACAGAAACCCTACAAGACAAGTTGGAAGAAAACAAACATCAATCCCACCGTAACAATTACAACGAGCATAAATCCAGATCCAACCACAAAGACCATGGAAAAAATAAGAACGAATAGTTCTCTTTACCGAATACATGACGATGCTAAAAACCAGTCTGAACCCTTTTACCAGCACATCCATCACCATAACCACAAGGAGCACCAAGCTTCACACTATCTTCACAATGACTGAGCCCCACCTCCCTTGTGAACCTCTTCATGGACTCGTAAACAATGTCTACTCCATGGCCGTCCAAATGGTCAATGTCTACTCAATGGCCAATGTCTACTCAATGGCCAATGTCTACTCAATGGCCAATGTCTACTCAATGGCCAATGTCTACTCAATGGCCAATGTCTACTCAGTGGCTGTCCAAATGGTCAATGTCTACTCAGTGGCTGTCCAAATGGTCAATGTCTACTCCATGGCCGTCCAAATGGTCAATGTCTACTCCATGGCCAATGTCTACTCCATGGCCGTCCAAATGGTCAATGTCTACTCAATGGTCAATGTCTACTCAATGGCCAATGTCTACTCAATGGCTGTCCAAATGGTCAATGTCTACTCCATGGCCGTCCAAATGGTCAATGTCTACTCCATGGCCGTCCAAATGGTCAATGTCTACTCCATGGTCCTCCTGTAAGCTCTGCAAGGACCTGAGATGTCCACCAAATTCCATAAAAAAGAAAGACTCAATCCTTTCCCTGCCTTGACTTTCAACCTTGAGCAGCAGATTTTGGTAGAAGGTCCCGATTACCCCGATTCGTTTTCTAGGTTATAGGTTAGGAAATGTGTGTTGTTTACAGGCCATCGGGCTGCTGGTGGTCGGTGAAGATAGAACGTTGGTTCCACCACCCTCATAGATCTGTGTTTGCACTCTCCTCCCACACCTGCTCATGAATGTTTTGCCCTGGTCACCGACCTTCACTGTTACCTGATTGGTGGAAGGACTGCTCTTCTTTTTTGTGAAGCTCCTCCCCTTTGTCTCATGAGAACCGCCCCTGGACTTTTTTGTCGGACAGTCTCTTGCCTTATTAACCACTAGTGCCTTCACCTCCAATCGGGAGACTTCTAAACCAGACGATAAAAAAAAATTGATGACACTTTCCTAAAACTTTTCTTGTAACATTCGTCCCAAACTCCGAACACTTGATGTTCCAAATTTTTACTAACAAGTTCTGCATTTTTTTTTTAGTTTTGATGACTGTCTTTGGAGGCCACTTTGGCTGAACGAGAAAAATCTAAGAGTGTTTGCCGGCCGCAGTCCAGAGTCACAGCTGTGCCCCACACCCCCCTCCCCCCCCCCCCACAATGGAAACGCATGTCGATGTGCGTTTCCATCCATTTCATTGGAAAACACTTCAAGCAAAAAAAGCCAAAGCAGTGAATCCGGCCTTAAAGGGTTACTCCACTTTTGTTGAGAAGACGGCGCTCCCCTCTGGGTGATCGATGGACATTGCAGGGATGGGAACAAACTTTGTAGCAGATTCCTTTTTGTTGGGAGGGGTCTAAGGTTTGTGAATTGGCCGGGTCTGGTACCTGAATGGGAGGGTCTAGTTTCTGAATAGGGAGGAGTTTGTGATTGGTAGGATCCGGTTCCTAAATGGGAGGGTCTAGTTTCTGGATTGGAGGAGTCTGTGGTTTGTGAATGGGAGGATCTGGTTCCTGAATGGGAGGGTCTGTGGTTTGTAAATGGGAGGGTCTAGTTTCTGGATTGGAGGAGTCTGTGGTTTGTGAATGGTAGGATCCAGTTTCTGAATGGGAGGGTCTGTGGTTTGTGAATGGTAGGATCCAGTTCTTGAATGGGAGGGTCTGTGGTTTGTGAATGGGAGGGTCTGGTACCTGAATGGGAGGGTCTGTGGTTTGTGAATGGGAGGGTCTGGTACCTGAATGGGAGGGTCTGTGGTTTGTGAATGGGAGGGTTTGGTACCTGAATGGGAGGGTCTGTGGTTTGTGAATGGGAGGGTCTGGTACCTGAATGGGAGGGTCTGTGGTTTGTGAATGGGAGGGTTTGGTACCTGAATGGGAGGGTCTGTGGTTTGTGAATGGGAGGGTTTGGTACCTGAATGGGAGGGTCTGTGGTTTGTGAATGGGAGGGTCTGGTACCTGAATGGGAGGGTCTGTGGTTTGTGAATGGGAGGGTCTGGTACCTGAATGGGAGGGTCTGTGGTTTGTGAATGGGAGGGTCTGGTACCTGAATGGGAGGGTCTGTGGTTTGTGAATGGGAGGGTCTGGTACCTGAATGGGAGGGTCTGTGGTTTGTGAATGGCAGGGTCTGGTACCTGAATGGGAGGGTCTGTGGTTTGTAAATGGGAGGGTCTGGTTCCTGAATGGGAGGGTCTGTGGTTTGTGAATGGCAGGGTCTGGTACCTGAATGGCAGGGTCTGGTACCTGAATGGCAGGGTCTGTGGTTTGTGAATGGGAGGGTCTGGTACCTGAATGGGAGGGTCTGTGGTTCCTGAATGGGAGGGTCTGGTTCCTGAATGGGAGGGTCTGTGGTTTGAGAATGGGAGGGTCTGGTACCTGAATGGCAGGGTCTGTGGTTTGTGAATGGGAGGGTCTGGTTCCTAAATGGGACCCTCCTATTCACAAACAAGAACTAGACCCATTCAGGTACCAGACCCTTCCATTCACAAACTTTGAAACCCTCCCATTCAAGAACTAGACCCTCCCATTCAAAAACCTCAGACCCTTTTATTCAAGAACTAGACTCTTCTATTCACAAACTTTAGACCCTCCCATTCAAGAATCAGACCCTCCCATTCCATTTAGGTTTGTTAATGGGAGGGGTCTGAGGTTTGTGAATGAGAGGGCCTAGTTTCTGGATGGGAGGGATCTGAGGTCTGTAAATGGTAGGGTCTGGTTCCTGAATGGGACCCTCCCATTCACAAACAACAACTAGACCATCCAATTCACAAACCTCAGTCCCTCCCATTTAAGAACCAGACCCTCCTATTCAGTAACTAGACCCTCCCATTCACAAACCACAGACCCTGCCATTCGGGTACCAGGCCCTCCCATTCACAAACCTTGGAACCCTCCTATTCAAGAACTAGACCCTTTTCATTCAAAAACCTCCAACCCTTTTATTTACAAACGTTAGACCCTCCCATTCAGGAACCAGACCCTCCTATTCCATTTAGGTTTCTGAATGGGAGGGGTCTGAGGTCTGTGAATGGGAGGGATCTGAGGTCTGTGAATGGGAGGGATCTGAGGTCTGTGAATAGGAGGGATCTGAGGTCTGTGAATGGGAGGGGTCTGAGGTCTGTGAATGGGAGGGGTCTGAGGTCTGTGAATGGGAGGGATCTGAGGTCTGTGAATGGGAGGGATCTGAGGTCTGTGAATGGGAGGGGTCTGAGGTCTGTGAATGGGAGGGGTCTGAGGTCTGTGAATGGGAGGAGTCTGAGGTCTGTGAATGGGAGGAGTCTGAGGTCTGTGAATGGGAGGGGTCTGAAGTCTGTGAATGGGAGGGTTTTGAGGTCTGTGAATGGGAGGGATCTGAGGTCTGTGAATGGGAGGGATCTGAGGTCTGTGAATGGGAGGGGTCTGAGGTCTGTGAATGGGAGGGGTCTGAGGTCTGTGAATGGGAGGGGTCTGAGGTCTGTGAATGGGAGGGGTCTGAAGTCTGTGAATGGGAGGGATCTGAGGTCTGTGAATGGGAGGGTCTAGTTCCTGAATCGGAGGGTTTTGAGGTTTGTGAATGGGAGGGGTCTGAAGTTTGTGAATGGAAGGCGACTGAGGTTTGTGAATGGGAGGAGTCACGTTTGTGAATGGGAGGGGTCTGAGCTTTGTGAATGGGAACCTCAGATTCATTATAATCACCTGTTGCAGTCTCAGTGTTGAAAAGTTGCAGGGCCTGCATCCCTTTAGAAGTATTTAACCCTTGAGGGGGGTATCCCACCGAAATTCCCTTTGCTGGGGGATGCCTAAAATTCGACTTCTGGGAAAACCAGTGAGCCAATCCAGAAGCAGGAAATTACATTTCTGGGGGCGGTCCCTAACACTCCCAGGTTGAGGAGAGAGGAAAAGCGGAGTTCCCCTTTAAGTAGCAGCACTCCTAGACTCTCGGACAGTATACTCCGGGCCCCTCCCCCGGTTGGGGTCGCCTTGTCTTGCGGTCTCTTTCGCAGCTCTCGGTATGCGACTTTAACCCCCCCCCCCCCGATATCGCTAACAATGTAACTTCTAGGAAAACTGATACAAAGTGTCTCTTCATTTCCTTTGTTTATAAAAGTTTTCACACCTTGGAATCCAGCGAGAGCGACGTGTGATTGTCTCGGCGCCCCCCCCCCCCCCCCCCCCCGGTGCGATTTGACAGTTCGAAAATCGCATGACGCGTCGCACCCCATCGCCGTCGATGGAACTGTTCAAATCGTTGCGACTCAAGCCGCCGCAACTTTGAAAAAAGGTTCCTGCGCTCCTTTTTTTTTTTGTTTGCGATTTCTTTTCGACTTGCATTGAGTGCTGTTAAATGAAGTCGCAAGCCTGACCCATTTGCAGAGTCGCGTGCCGCGGCACCATGCGTTTTTTTGGCGAGTGTGAAAACGCACACGTTAGCAGACACGCGGGTGGGGGTCTCGTGAAGTTTTGCGCGTCTGTTAAGAGGCAACGCGTTTCTGTGGGTGTCGCAGACCCGAAAATGAATGGGCCGCCCCCTGTATGCAACGCTCACGCGTTTCGTCGCCACGTTTGCGGTGTGTACGGAGCCTTACAGGAGCGCGCGCAAAATCACACGCCAAAACCGCGTTGCTCTTCTGGTGCCGTTAATTCTTTAACCGCGTCCCTACGCATCTTACGCACGCCGCAAAAACACACGGCGCAGCGTCAATTTCTCTGACGGGTCAGGATTTGAGCGCTTCTCGCGCGTAGGGCGGCCTATTAAAAATGATTGGGGCGCACGACGTGCGGTGCGCAGAAACGCGTGGGAGCGCGCGTGCGCTCCATAGGTGCGACCGCAACTTAGCGGGTGGAATCGCCGCGATTCTAAATTGCTGCAAAACGCGGGACGCATTTCCAATGGCACTACTTCTGATTGGCACCCCAATCCCGCCGTGATTTGTAGTGCGGTAAATCGTGCTACAGCTGCGGCAAATTGCAACGCGCGGCGCCGTCGCCCCCCCAAAAGAAGCTGGTGTTCCTTTCTTGAGCGACAAGCGTATCGCGTTGTGATTGCAGCGCGATCTACCGCCTGAGAATCCCGGCAAAACCATGACGCGATTCGAGACGCCTTTTAAGAAGTGATGTCATCGCGAACGCGTCCCGCGTTTTTCCTTGCGATTCCGCCCCGCGATCCAATCTGAATGGAGCCTTTTAGTTCTTCTTTCTGTAGGGAAGCCTCACTGCCAATGGAGGCTCCGCCCTGATTTGAATGTATGATGAGTGAGTAGGCGGTCCCCTCGGCCGCAGTGGGCGGGGCCCCCGGATCGTCTTGGAGAGGCTCCGATTATTTGTGTGCGATTGTTTTTGTGACACTTTTTTTGTTTTTGCAGCTAATCACTTGACGTGTGTGTTTTGTAGCTTTGCACGCCGCGCCCGCCCGCCCGCGGCTGTGCTGTTTGCCGTTTTAATTTAACCCCAACTGCCGTTGGACTAAAATGCACTTTGACAAATAAAGATTGTAAAATAAAAAAAAAATATATATATATAATGTATTCTGTGTCTTTATTACGTTGTGGGGGCAGAGATTTCCATTTAAAGGGACAGTCCACCCTTTTGAATACAAATGAAGAAATGCGCTCACAGGCTCCTCCCCCTTCCCCCAGTCCTGATGGTGGTACGGAGAGATTATTATAGGACTGGAGGAAGGATCAATGGACCATCTAGGGTGGGAGGAATCGTCGTCTAGGCGACCAGTGTGGCATGTCAGGGGGGGGGGCGGCGAGGATTGCTTTGTGATGGAAGCTTGAACAGAGATTGCGAGGATAATTCGTTCCAGAAACACGCTTGTGATCCAAAGCGCTTGTATATCAAAGCATTTATTTTTTAACAGGGTATAAAAGAGAAGAGAGGCGCCTCTAAGGCTGCATTCACACCAGAGCGTCGCGTTTTCGGACGTTTTTTTTCCCTGGCGGATTCGCGCGTTTGCATGCAGCGTCGCCCGACGTTTTTTGAACTTCGACGTTTTTTTTTTATTTTAGCCGATAGGAAAAATGATCGTCTCTTTCATCGCGTGTTGCTGTTTTTTTTTTTTATCTTCTGCCCGGGTGAAATGTTCTATCGACTCAAGCGTCAAAACGCCGGTAGAAACGCTCGTTGTCGCGCTAGACGCTTGAATCGGGCCTTTTCCATTACTGTCTATGGGAAATACAAACGCTCAGGCGCGCCCGAACCGCGCGAAAAAAAAAAAAAGGGTCCGGAACTCGTTTGAGCTTCAGGCGTTCGGCGTCACGCGTTTCGGCGTGGAGATGTGAACCCGTCTCCATAGAGAATAATGGATTCTTTCCCCCTCCTAGCGTTTTGTAGCGTCGCGCTTCAGGCGACAAAAAAAACGCTCAGGTGTGAATGGAGCCCCAAGTGTAGCAATAAGTTGCTAAATGTATCTTCATTAACCACTTCCACACCGCGCCGATTCTGGCACTTCTCTCCCTCATGTAAAAATCGCAATTTTTTTGCTAGAAAATGAATCAGAATCCCCCCCCCCCCCCAAACATTATATGTGTTTTTTTTTTTTTTTTTAGCAGACAACCTAGGGAATAAAATGGCGGTCGTTGTTTTTTTTTCCTCGCACGGTTTTTGCGCAATAATTTTTTGGAAACGCCTTTTTTTTGGGGAAAAAAAAACGGTTTCATGAATAATTAAAAAAAAATAACAAAACGGTAAAGTTAGCCCAATTTTTTTTTGTAAAATATGAAAGACGATCTTACGCCGAGTAAATAGATACCCAACACGTCACCCTTTAAAATTGCGCACACTCATGGAATGGCGCCAAACTTAAAAATCTCCATAGGTGACGCTTCAAAGGGGAGGTTCACCCTCCGAAAAAAAAATCTAGCATGCCACGGAGCCCACCCACCCGACCGGCAGTACGCCGGTGTTTTTTTTTTTTTTCTGTACATGCCTCTTCCCCTCCGGCGATCCCGCGGTCCCGGGCGTTTCCAATCACAGGCTGTGATTGACGTTCCTTAGCCCGGCGCATACAGCGCATCACGAGAACCTGAATGTCGGTGCGCAAGCGCCGTATAGGGCCGCACCGACTTTCGGGTTCCTTCGGCATCTCGTGACGCGCTGTCTGCGCTGGGCTGAGGGACGTCAATCGCAGCCTGTGATTGGAAACGCGCGGGACCGCCAGAGGGGAAGAGAGCCCGTAAAAAAAGGTACGTACAGGGGAAAAAAAAAAAAACACAGGTTACTATTTTCGCGTTACAGAGGAGGTCCGGGGCTAGAATTGTTGCTGGCGCTCCAACGCACGCGGCGACACCTCACATGTGGGGGTTTGGACGGCGTTTACATATGTGGGCGGGACTTACATGTGCGTTCGCTTCTGAGCGCGAGCGGCCGGGGACAGGGGCGTTTAAAAAACAAATTAATGACATTTTTATTTTACTTAATTTTTTATTTTTACACTTTTTTTTTAATTTTTTTGACCACTTGTATTCCTATTACAAGGAATGTAAACAGGGCCGGCCTTTGGGGTGTGCGAGCCGTGCAGCCATTCAGAGGCGTGCTAAGGGGGGGGGGGCCGCCCCCGGGTACCACACACTGGGCGGGTGTCGGACCAGCACCCCCCCCTCCGCAATTGTATCACGCCCACGGTGGCAGCGCTGCGGGTTTAGCCAGCGGCACACTGGCACAGGCAGGGAGAGGCGAGCTAGCTACAGTGGGGAGGGGGAGGGGGTGTGCAGGAGGGTGCAGGGTGACACCGCTGCACCTACCCTCCCCTCCTCTTGCGGTCACGGGCTGCCCGTCTGTGCGATCCCGCACAGGGCGCCTGAACCCCTAAGGCCGGCCCTGAATGTAAACATCCCTTGTAATAGGAATGGTGTGTGACAGGTCCTCTTTATGGAGAGAGGCGGGGTCAATAAGACCTCCCCCTCCCCCCACATCTCTCCTCCAGGCTGGAAAGCATGAGATTGGTGCAAAAAAAAAAAAATCGCAGATCTCACGCCGACAGCCGCGATCGCGGCTGTGTTTACTTCCACGTACCGGTCATGACGTCATCACGTCATCACATCGCGCCCGGGCCTCCGACGTTCATAGAGGTGACCATCTGGTCACCAGTCATCTCTATGCTTTCCAGGCAGCGCCGGGGAGTTGTCATAGGCGGCTCCCTATCGTACAATGCTCCGGAAAGTCACGCGGTGGTCAACTTGCGCATGCGCGGTGCGTTCCAATGGATTTACGGCAGTGCACACCGGTGAAACCCCCCCCCCAGGCTCTTTCCTTAACGTCCCCGTGGATTGGAGGATGTTGAAAAAAGAGCCAGGAGGCGGAGCCAGGACGTGAGGCCGACCGGCCGCTTTCCTCTAAATCCACGCCGCCCTGAATGACGGCCTCGCTGGTGTGCACTGTCGTAAATCCATTGGAACGCATCGCGCAGGCGCAGTTGGCCGCCGCGTGACTTCCGGGTGCATTGTACGACAGGGAGCCGAATATGACACGTCACCGGCCGATTCGCTCTCCGGGCCCCTGATGGCACGGGAAAGAGCCCAGGGAAGCACCGGATGGCGGCGGGTGGGAGGGGGGGGGGGGGGCCGGCGCATCACTGCCTCTTTGATCGTTCTTATCGTGCGCAGAATTGGCGGCTGAAGATATCTGAATGATGCCTAGAGCTGCCTCATCATTCAGATATCACCGCACAAAGCCGAGGACGTCCTCGGTGGTCAAGAGGTTAAATGTAAAACCACATTGCTACACTTAGAGGCGCCTCTCTTCTCTTGGTGACATGACGCTGCTCTCATATCAAGACATTGCTTGTATATCAAGGCAAAATGTATGTTTTACTGTCCGTAGAATTCCGTGGTGACCGGTTAGATGTTGGATTCTTAAAATAAAACATCCAACCGGACGGACGGAGCTCCAGGTCCCGTATTTTTACTCTATAAAGTCACTTTACTGTTAAAAAATAAGTGTAAAAATGAAAAACTCCGGTGGGTGTAACAAGATGTCCGCCTTCCCCGCCCTCTTCTCACTATGGAGCAGTGCGGGGTGTAGCAAGATGGCGGCACCGAAACGTCACTTCCGTGACCAATTCTGACGGGTCGCCTAATCTGATGAAGCAGCGGCCTGTCACGCTAGGTAGAAGGGGCGGGGCAGACGGACGGAAGATCGAGGAGGGGGCGGAGCATGCAAGCTGTGCGTAATGTCAGGGGCGTGGTCGGACGAATGGCGTCCGGCGACGGGGGCGGGGCCCGGTGGCATGAGTGCCGTGATGGGGCGGAGCGGAGGAGAAGTGGGCGGGGCTCCGGTGTGGAGGAGATGGCGGCTCCCCGGTTGGTTTTGGTGTTCAGCGGGAAGAGGAAATCCGGGAAAGATTTCATCACCGACCGACTGCAGGAGAGGTGACCGATATCAGGACACGTGTCTGACCCCTCCCACTACTACTTCTTATCGTGTCTGACCCCTCCCACTACTACTTCTTATCGTGTCTGACCCCTCCCACTACTTCCCCTCCTCCTCTCTCTGACCTCTTATGCATCCTCCGTTATCATGTCTCTGATCCCTCCCCCATTATATCTCTGGCTCCTCCTCTATTGTGGCTCTGGTCCTCCCCATTATTTATCGGACTCCTCCCACTATGTCCCTGGCTCCTCCCCCATGATGTCCCTGGCCCCTCCCCCATGATGTCCCTGGCCCCTCCACCATGATGTCTCTGGCTCCTCCCCCATGATGTCTCTGGCTCCTCCCCCATGATGTATCTGGCTCCTCCCCCATGATGTCTCTGATCCCTCCCTATTATGTCTCTGGCTCTCTCCCCATTATGTCTGGCTCCTCCCCCATTATGTCTCTGACCACCTCCCCATTGTTTATCAGACTCCTCCCCTTGATGTCTATGCCCCCCCCCTATTGCTCCTTCCCCTTTATGTGTGACCGGTGACCCCACCCTATTATTTCTCTGGCCCCGCCCCCATTTTCTCTCTGACCCCCTCCCCCATTATGTTTCTGACCCCTCCCCTGTGTCTGACTCCTCCCATATCATGACTCTGACCCCTCCTCCACTCTCTTGCCTTCCAGCCTCAGCGGTGACACCTGCGCCATCCTACGTCTCTCGGGGCCCCTAAAGAAGCAGTTTGCTCAGGTGAGTGTCGGGATGTCCCCCTATATAAGGGCCCCGCCTTATGCTCCGCCCCTCTATATGTCGCCTTGTATTAGGGCCCCGCCTTGTGCTCTGCCCTTCTATAGGTCGCCTTGTATTAGGGCCCCACCTTGTGCTCCGCCCCTCTATATGTCGCCTTGTATTAGGGCCCCACCTTGTGCTCCGCCCCTCTATATGTCGCCTTGTATTAGGGCCCCGCCTTGTGCTCCGCCCTTCTATATGTCGCCTTGTATTAGGGCCCCGCCTTGTGCTCCGCCCTTCTATATGTCGCCTTGTATTAGGGCCCCGCCTTGTGCTCCGCCCCTCTATATGTCGCCTTGTATTAGGGCCCCGCCTTGTGCTCCGCCCCTCTATATGTCGCCTTGTATTAGGGCCCCGCCCCCTCTATATGTCACTATGTATTAGAGCCCCGCCTTGTGCTCCGCCCCTCTATATGTCGCTCTGTATTAGAGCCCCGCCTTGTGCTCCGCCCCTCTATATGTCGCCTTGTATTAGGGCCCCGCCCCCTCTATATGTCACTCTGTATTAGAGCCCCGCCTTGTGCTCCGCCCTTCTATATGTCGCTCTGTATTAGAGCCCCGCCTTGTGCTCTGCCCTTCTATATGTCGCCTTGTATTAGAGCCCCGCCTTGTGCTCCGCCCTTCTATATGTCGCCTTGTATTAGGGCCCCGCCTTGTGCTCCGCCCCTCTATATGTCGCCTTGTATTAGGGCCCCGCCTTGTGCTTGTATTCCGCCCTTCTATATGTCGCCTTGTATTAGGGCCCCGCCTTGTGCTCCGCCCCTCTATATGTCGCCTTGTATTAGGGCCCCGCCTTGTGCTCCGCCCCTCTATATGTCGCCTTGTATTAGGGCCCCGCCTTGTGCTCTGCCCTTCTATAGGTCGCCTTGTATTAGGGCCCCGCCTTGTGCTCCGCCCTTCTATATGTCGCCTTGTATTAGGGCCCCGCCTTGTGCTCCGCCCCTCTATATGTCGCCTTGTATTAGGGCCCCGCCTTGTGCTCCGCCCTTCTATATGTCGCCTTGTATTAGGGCCCCGCCTTGTGCTCCGCCCCTCTATATGTCGCCTTGTATTAGGGCCCCGCCTTGTGCTCCGCCCTTCTATATGTCGCCTTGTATTAGGGCCCGGCCTTGTGCTCCGCCCCTCTATATGTCGCCTTGTATTAGGGCCCCACCTTGTGCTCCGCCCCTCTATATGTCGCTCTGTATTAGAGCCCCGCCTTGTGCTCTGCCCCCTCTATATGTCGCTCTGTATTAGAGCCCCGCCCCCTCTATACGTCGCTCTGTTTTAGAGCCCTGCCTTGTGCTCCGCCCCTCTATATGTCGCTCTGTATTAGAGCCCCGCCCCCTCTATATGTCGCTCTGTATTAGAGCCCCGCCTTGTGCTCCGCCCCTCTATATGTCGCTCTGTATTAGAGCCCCGCCCCCTCTATATGTCGCTCTGTATTAGAGCCCCGCCTTGTGCTCCGCCCCTCTATATGTCGCTCTGTATTAGAGCCCCGCCTTGTGCTCCGCCCCCTCTATATGTTGCTCTGTATTAGAGCCCCGCCTTGTGCTCTGCCCCCTCTATATGTCGCTCTGTATTAGAGCCCCGCCCCCTCTATACGTCGCTCTGTATTAGAGCCCCGCCTTGTGCTCCGCCCCCTCTATATGTCGCTCTGTATTAGAGCCCCGCCCCCTCTATATGTCGCTCTGTATTAGAGCCCCGCCTTGTGCTCCGCCCCCTCTATATGTCGCTCTGTATTAGGGCCCCTCCTTGTGCTCCGCCTCCTCTATATGTCGCTCTGTATTAGAGCCCCGCCCCCTCTATATGTCGCTCTGTATTAGAGCCCCGCCTTGTGCTCCGCCCCCTCTATATGTCGCTCTGTATTAGAGCCCCGCCCCCTCTATATGTCGCTCTGTATTAGAGCCCCGCCTTGTGCTCCGCCCCCTCTATATGTCGCTCTGTATTAGAGCCCCGCCCCCTCTATATGTCGCTCTGTATTAGAGCCCCGCCTTGTGCTCCGCCCCCTCTATATGTCGCTCTGTATTAGGGCCCCTCCTTGTGCTCCGCCTCCTCTATATGTCGCTCTGTATTAGGGCCCCTCCTTGTGCTCCGCCCCCTCTATGTCGCTCTCCTTTCCTCCTCAGGAACGCGGTTTGGACTTCCAACGTCTTCTGGACGCCAGCGAGTACAAAGAGACGTACCGAGCCGCCATGATCCTCTGGGGGGAGGAAAAGAGGATCTCCGACCCCGGGTTCTTCTGCCGCCTCATCGTAGAGGGCGTGACCCAGCCTGTGTGGGTAAGGAATTCCCCGCCCACAGGGCGAGCCGTAACCATGGCAACCAATCCAATGTCTCAGTAATCCCCCCCCTCCCCACGAGTCTTCATAGGCTCCACCCACCAGGGGCCACACCGCCCTCCCACTGCATCTGCTGACGCTTCCTTCTCTCCAATCAGATCATCAGTGACGCGCGGCGGAGGTCAGACGTGGATTGGTTCCTGTCATCGTACCGCGACGTCACCCAGACCGTGCGTGTGGAGGCGTCACCGGAGACCCGGAGGGCCAGAGGATGGGAGTTCACCCCCGGTGAGGAGATACAAGGGGCCCCCAACAGCCCCTCCCCCATCAGGGTCCCCATCAGAGTCCCTCCCCCTACATCAGGGTCCCCATCAGAGTCCCTCCCCCTACATCAGGGGCCCAACATCCCCCATCATCAATTCCCCCCATCGGGGGCCACTTCACAGCAGACATCAGAGTCCCCCCCTACATCAGGGGCCCCAACAACCCCCCCATCAATGCCCCCCATCAGGGTCCCCATCAGAGTCTCCCCCCTACATCAGGGGCCCAACATCCCCCATCCCCCATCATCAACTCCCGCCACATCACAGCTGCCATCAGAGTCACCCCCCTACATCAGGGTCCCCATCAGAGTCCCCCCCTAAATCAGAAACCCCTACATCAGGGGCCCCAACAACCCCCTCATCGGGGGCCACATCACAGCAGATATCAGAGTCTCCCCCCTACATCAGGGGCCCCAACAACCCCCCCATGAACAATTTCCCACTTTCTCCTCCATCAACAATTTCCCCATTGGGGGCCACATCACAGCTGCCTTCAGGGTCCCCATCAGAGTCCCTCCCCCTACATCAGGGTCCCCATCAGAGTCCCTCCCCCTACATCAGGGTCCCCATCAGAGTCCCTCCCCCTACATCAGGGTCCCCATCAGAGTCCCTCCCCCTACATCAGGGTCCCCATCAGAGTCCCTCCCCCTACATCAGGGTCCCCATCAGAGTCCCTCCCCCTACATCAGGGTCCCCATCAGAGTCCCTCCCCCTACATCAGTGGCCCAACATCCCCCATCATCAATTCCCCCCATCGGGGGCCACTTCACAGCAGACATCAGAGTCCCCCCCTACATCAGGGGCCCCAACAACCCCCCCATCAATGCCCCCCATCAGGGTCCCCATCAGAGTCTCCCCCCTACATCATGGGCCCAACATCCCCCATCCCCCATCATCAACTCCCGCCACATCACAGCTGCCATCAGAGTCACCCCCCCACATCAGGGTCCCCATCAGAGTCCCCCCCTAAATCAGAAACCCCTACATCAGGGGCCCCAACAACCCCCTCATCGGGGGCCACATCACAGCAGATATCAGAGTCTCCCCCCTACATCAGGGGCCCCAACAACCCCCCCATGAACAATTTCCCACTTTCTCCTCCATCAACAATTTCCCCATTGGGGGCCACATCACAGCTGCCTTCAGGGTCCCCATCAGAGTCCCTCCCCTTACATCAGGGTCCCCATCAGAGTCCCTCCCCCTACATCAGGGTCCCCATCAGAGTCCCTCCCCCTACATCAGGGTCCCCATCAGAGTCCCTCCCCCTACATCAGGGTCCCCATCAGAGTCCCTCCCCCTACATCAGGGTCCCCATCAGAGTCCCTCCCCCTACATCAGGGTCCCCATCTGATGTAGGGGGGGGGGGGCCTCTGAATGAGAACCCTTACATTTGGTTCTCATTCAGAGGTCCCCCCCCCCTACATCAGGGTCCCAAGCGGATACCCAAACCCTCTCCCCCACATAGGGATCCTCCTCAGATCCCCCCCATCAGAGCCCCCCACGAGGGTCACCTCTCACATTAGGGTTTTCATCAGAGTCGTCCCCCCCCCCCCATCAGGGTCTCCCTTATAACAGGGTCCCCCTGTATATACCACACCCCTCCACTAGAGGGACCCTCTCTATGGGAGATGATTGGCGGCTGTCAGATATTTAGACTCCTCCCCATTCCCTCTTCTCTTTTCCTGTCTTCCCCCGCAGAGGTGGACGAGGCGGAGTCAGAGTGCGGTCTGGACACCGGCGTGACGTTTGATTGGATCATCTCCAACGACGGCGATCAGAGCGCCCTGGAAGAGCAGCTCCGCCGACTGACAGCGTTCATCCGCAGCAAGCTGACCGCGGAGGTGTGACCGGACATCGTACTGTGACCCCCCGCCCATGGGAGTGGCATCGCTCGTAGGCGGAGCATCATCGGGGGTACGCGTCTCCGATCGCCGCTCCAAATCTGAATAATTTACAATAATGATCTGTCGGGTTGCTGGGAGGAGCCAAGTGGGAGGAGGAGTTCCCGTCCCCCGTGTATTGATCGCAGTGTACGGATAAGGGGGCGGAGCTTGGGGGCGCCGATCATAAATACATTACAGGCGCTGATCCATTCCTTAAAGGGCCAGTCCACCCCCAAAGTGAAGATTCTGTTCTAGGTGGACGGGTTCTCATTCCGCGTGCCTGCTGGGACTTGTAGTGCGTTGTCGGGTTGGCCCCGCCCCCAAACGCCTGTCTGTTATTTATTTACACTAATAAATGATTCCAATGATTCGATGAGTTTTTGTTTCCTTGTGTGGGCGGAGTTTTCACTTTTGCAGCAGATAACCTTCGTGAATCATTGCCGGCCCACAACTCGTCAGACTCCGCCCACATTGGCGGAATACTTTACTGAGAATATTGGGGGTGTTTCCATTGTACTGTGTGGGGGGAGGGGAGGAGGATGACCCCGCCCAGGCTTAGAATAGTGTCTGGGCTCCTCCTTTTGGAAGACTTTAACAATGGCTCTGCTTGTGACAGGGTGACCCCGGAAACCCCCATTGACCTATGGGGGTCACCCTCATGGGATGTAACCTTATAAAGGGGCCCCCAGAACCCTTATTGTACCCAGAGAGGACCCGACTGCATTTCAAGGGTCCCAGAAGCCAACCAATACAAAGTATGCCAGGGGACAGTGTGTTCGGGGGCCCCGAGAACTGCTGTACTGAGTATATTGAGGGGCCCTGGAAAGCTCTCTGGTCATTGGGGGTTTCGGGGTCACCCTGCCACAAGCAAAGCCATTGTTAAAGTCTTCCAAGGAGGAGGAGCCCAGACACTATTCTAAGCCTGGGCGGGGTCATCCCCTCCCCCCACACAGGAAAGCTCTCTGCATCAGGAACCGCAAAGGGCCCCGGATAACGCCATCAGAGAGGGGCCACAGGAAGTGAAGACACCCAGGGACTGCTGTGTGGGCTTCACGGAACCTCCATTGTAGTACGGGGCCCCTCTTATGGGATGTGACCTGAAAAAGGGGCCCCCACAGACTCTCTTGTACTCAGAGAGGACCCTCCAACAGCTCACCTCCCACAACTGCTATTCAAGGTTTCTGGTAGCCAATCAGAACAAAGTTTGCCAGTGGCTAGTATGTTGGGGCCCCCAGGGGACTTCTGAGTTCAGTATATCTTAGGGCCCTTGGAAGCTCTCTGCATCGGAAACCGCGAGGGGCCCCTGGTTACTCAATCAGAGAGGGGCCACAGGAAATGAAGACACCCAAGGACCTTCATGGTGGCGTGGGGGTCACCCTCATAAGATGTAACCTTATAAAGGGGCCCCCAGAGGACTTCTGAGTTCAGTACATTTTAGGGCCCTAGGAAGCTCTCTGCATCGGGAACCGTGAGGGGCCCCTGGTTACTCAATCAGAGAGGAGCCACAGGAAATGAACACACCCAAGGACCTTCATGGTGGTGTGGGGGTCGCCCTCATGGCATGTAACCTTATAAAGGGGCCCCCAGAACCCTCATTGTACCCAGAGAGGACCCTTCATTGGCTCACCTCCCCATTTGAGGTTCCTGATGGCCAATCAGCACAAACTATGATGGGGGCTAGTATGTTGGGGGGCCAAGGACATCACTGGGGCCATTATTATGGGGCCCCAGGAGTTCCCCTCACTGTTTTGCCCTATATGTAGCCCCTGGTTAAAGCATTTGGGGTGCTCTGGAATAATATGACTCAGGGGGCCCTTGCAATGACATTTGTAGACACTCTGTTCGGGGGCCCCAGGGGACTGCCACACTGCGCTGAGTGTATTGTGGGGCCCCGGGGAGCTCTCTCCATCCTTTGTGTATGAAGATGTTTAGAGGCTCGCTGACCACCCGTTGTGTATGAGTGCCGCCAGCAAATAGTGCCCCCCCCATGGCAGAGAGGTGATCGGCGGGGTGACCCCCTGTTATGGTCCCGGCTCACCTTCATACTGAACATAGTGCCAATATCACCAATGTGGACAATGACTCCCCCCCCCCCCCCCATTGTCCATCATCAGGGGACAGACAAAGGGGCTGTCCCTCCCCCGCCCTCCTCAAAGACCCTCCCCCCCATAGGGATTGATGAGAGGAATACACAGCTGTCTTCCCAACCTCCACTCCATCCATGGCTGTTGGATGGAGTGGAGAGGGATTAGACCCCCTGGTGGGTCTTTATTATTGTCTGTGTCCCCGTGAGGGAGATTCCCCCTCTCTATATGTTCTTTTATCACCGAACGTGAAAGGAAATCCCATATTTTGGGTTGTCACTGGGACAGGAAGTAAAATCTCCCTATTGGGGACACTTGTTCTGGTTTTTACTCACTTCCTGTTTTGGCTATAAGACAGGAAGTGAAATTACTAGTTCTGGTAACAATCACTTCCTGTTTTGGCTATGGAACAGGAAGTGAAATCCCCCCTATTGGGGACACTAGTTCTGGTCACACTCACTTCCTGTTTTGGCTATGGGACAGGAACTGAACTCTCCCCTGATGGGGACACTAGTTTTGGTGACACTCACTTCCATTTTTAGCTATTGGACAGGAAGTGAAATCATCCAATGGGGACAGTCATTCTGGTGACACTCATTTCCTGTTTTGGATATGGGACAGGAACTGAAATCTCCCTGATGGGGACACTAGTTTTGGTGACGCTCGCTTCCTGTTTTGGCTATGGGACAGGAAGTAAAATCCCCCCTATTGGGGACACTAGTTTTGGTCACACTCACTTCCTGTTTTAGCTATAGGACAGGAAGTGAAATCACTAGTTCTATTAACACTCACTTCCTGTTATGGCTATGGGACAGGAAGTAAAATCCCCCCAATGGGGACAGTCTTTCTGGTGACACTCATTTCCTGTTTTTGGCTATGGGACAAGAAGTTAAATCTGCCCAGGGGGGACACTACTCCGTTGACACCCATTTCCTGTTTTGGCTATGGGACAGCAAGTGAAATCTCCCCAGGGGGGACAATATTTCCGTTGACACCCATTTCATGTTTTGGCTATGGGACAGAAAGTGAAGTCTCCCCAGTGGGGACACTAGTTCTGGTGACACTCTTTTCCTGTTTTGGCTGTGGGACAGGAAGGAAAATCCCCCCAATGAGGACAGTCTTTCTGGTGACACTTATTTCCTGGGAGAGGAAGTGAAGTCTCCCCAGTGGGGACACTAGTTTTGGTGACACCCATTTCCTGTTTTTGGCTATGGGACAAGAAGTGAAATCCCCCCCATCGGGGACACTAGTTCTGGTGACACTCACTTCCTGTTTTGGCTATGGGACAGGAAGTAAAATCCCCCCAATGAGGACAGTCTTACTGGTGACACTCATTTCCTGTTTTTGGCTATGGGACAAGAAGTTAAATCTCCCCAGGGGGGACAATATTTCCGGTGACACCCATTTCCTGTTTTTGGCTATGGGACAGCAAGTGAAATCTCCCCAATGTGGACACTAGTTCTGGTGACACTCGTTTCCTGTTTTGGCTATGGGACAGGAAGTAAAATCCCCCCAATGAGGACAGTCTTTCTGGTGACACTTATTTCCTGGGACAGGAAGTGAAGTCTCCCCAGTGGGGACACTAGTTTTGGTGACACTCACTTCCTGTTTTGGCTATGGAACAGGAAGTTAAATCACTA
Source organism: Rana kukunoris (assembly GCA_029574335.1). Lineage (NCBI taxonomy): Eukaryota > Metazoa > Chordata > Amphibia > Anura > Ranidae > Rana > Rana kukunoris. Next base: position 70,818 of record JAJQKJ010002629.1, on the reverse strand, counting down.
GTTCTATTAACACTCACTTCCTGGTTTGGCTATGAGACAGGAAGTGCCGCCTGTCAGTGCCCATTAGGGATGAGCTCCGGCGTGTTCCTACAGTCCACGTGCAGAGCCCGCCAGGAAGTCGGCACTGCGCTGCGCTAATCACAGGCAGGGAGACATTTCCCGATCTCTGCAACCACGCATCGTTACAATGTCTCCCTGCCTGTGATTAGCGCAGCGCAGTGCCGACTTCCTGGCGGGCTCTGCACGTGGACTGTACGAACACGCCGGAGCTCATCCCTAGTGCCCATCAATTCTACATATTAGTGCCTCCTTAGCAGTGCTGCCTCATCAGTGCTACCACATGAGTGCCGCCAGATCACTGCCGCCGCCTCATCAGTACACATCAGTGCTGCCACATCAGTGCCCATTAGTGCTGCCTCATCAGTGCTGCATATCAGTGCCCATCAATTCTAAATATTAGTGCCTCCTTTTCAGTGCTGCCTCATCAGTGCTACCACATGAGTGCCGCCAGATCACTGCCGCCGCCTCATCAGTACACATCAGTGCTGCCACATCAGTGCCCATTAGTGCTGCCTCATCAGTGCTGCATATCAGTGCCCATCAATTCTAAATATTAGTGCCTCCTTTTCAGTGCTTCCTCATCAGTGCTACCACATGAGTGCCGCCAGATCACTGCCGCCGCCTCATCAGTACACATCAGTGCTGCCACATCAGTGCCCATTAGTGCTGCCTCATCAGTGCTGCATATCAGTGCCCATCAATTCTAAATATTAGTGCCTCCTTTTCAGTGCTGCCTCATCAGTGCTACCACATGAGTGCCGCCAGATCACTGCCGCCGCCTCATCAGTACACATCAGTGCTGCCACATCAGTGCCCATTAGTGCTGCCTCATCAGTGCCACCCATCAGTGCCCATTAATTCTACATATTAGTGCCTCCTTATCAGTGCCACCTTATCAGTACTGCCTCATCAGTGCTGCATATCAGTGCCCATCAATTCTAAATATTAGTGCCTCCTTTTCAGTGCTGCCTCATCAGTGCTACCACATGAGTGCCGCCAGATCACTGCCGCCGCCTCATCAGTACACATCAGTGCTGCCACATCAGTGCCCATTAGTGCTGCCTCATCAGTGCTGCATATCAGTGCCCATCAATTCTAAATATTAGTGCCTCCTTTTCAGTGCTGCCTCATCAGTGCTACCACATGAGTGCCGCCAGATCACTGCCGCCGCCTCATCAGTACACATCAGTGCTGCCACATCAGTGCCCATTAGTGCTGCCTCATCAGTGCCACCCATCAGTGCTGCATATCAGTGCCCATCAATTCTAAATATTAGTGCCTCCTTTTCAGTGCTGCCTCATCAGTGCTACCACATGAGTGCCGCCAGATCACTGCCGCCGCCTCATCAGTACACATCAGTGCTGCCACATCAGTGCCCATTAGTGCTGCCTCATCAGTGCCACCCATCAGTGCTGCATATCAGTGCCCATCAATTCTACATATTAGTGCCGCCAGATCACTGCCGCCTCATCAGTGCACATCAGTGCTGCCTTATCAGTGCCCATAAGTCCCGCCACATCTGTGTCATCTCATCAGTGCATTTTCTCCCCAAACAAAATAAGTTTCAAAAATCGCTGCGCATGTGCGTGTGACGTAAAACGTTGCACGGATCGCCGTTTTATTCTCTAGGGTCTCTGCTAAAAGAAATAACTATATATATATATATATATAAATACTCTTTGGGGGGTTCCAAGTCATTTTCTAGCGAATAAAACCCCCAAAAAAACATCTTTTGACATGTAAACAAAGAAGCGTCTAAAGTGAGTGGGCGGGGCTATGGGCGCCACCACGTGCGCGGCCTTCCACACAGCCACTTCCGCGTCACGTGACGCCTCTGACCTCAGCGGCTGGGGGGGGGGCGTGTCCCCGGGCGCACGCCAGCCTACGTCATCGCGCGGCCGCCTCCTCCGGGCCGAGCTGTCTGCGCATGCGCCGGTTTTGCAGAGGCCGCGACCGAACCAGAGACCGGGAGATCTCCCAGCCTGCCCCGCGCGGTCACAGCCGGATAAACAAAGGGAGCACCAGACTGCCGAGAACGTCGCCGGGGCCCTTGTTTTGGAGGACCTGAGGGGCCCTAAGAGTTCCCCTGACCACCTCGCCCCGTGTGTGGCCCCTGGCTGAAGCGTTCGAGGGGCCCAAGGAGCAGCTTCGGGATAACATCACTCAGGGGCCCCTTGTGAAGACGTTTAGGGGCCCCCTGAAGACTCTCCTGTGTTGGAGCCATTGTGTGGCCCCTGTGTGGATATTGTTAGGGGCCCCCCACGCTACGCCTATTGAGGGGCCTCCGAATTGAGCCCCCGGTAACGCCATCAGAGAGGGGGGGGGGCCACAGGAGGCGAAGACGCTTGTGTGGGCTCCGTTGTGGTGCGGGGCCCCTCCTCATGGGATGTGACTTCTATAAAGGGGCCCCCAGAACCCTCCTTGTATCCGGAGGACCCTTCGGGTCCATGAGACTCCCCTCCCCCCGCTGAGATTTGGGGGGGGTTTGCCAATCAACGCGAAGCGAGGATCCAAGATGGCGTCCGCCGCCGCCGAGTCCATGGGGGGCTCCAGTCCAGGTAAGAGACATGGGGGGACGCTTCAGTAATCCCCTCCCCCAATACTTAATGGGGGAGGGGCCTTTGGATGTAAACACTGCCCAATATTGGGGAGGGGTAAAAAAAAAAAAGCCCCACACAAAGACCCCCAATAATGCTGTGTGGGGGTCCCCCCTCCCCCCACTTGACTCAGGGCAAAAGGAGGAACGGACCCCCCTTTGTGCGTAGGAGCCTACAATGCCTTGTATTGTGGGGGGGCCCTTGGAGGTAAGTCCCTGATACTGACCTGTATATTGGGGGGGGGGACCCCCCAAAAAACTACATTGCCCTGTACAGTGGGGCCCCTTGTGGGAGGAGCCCGTTAACGCCATGACATGTTGTAGGAGGAGCCCCAAAGAAGCATTGACCCCTCCTCCAATTCTGCCTTGTGAGGGGGGGGGTCACTTCCGTAATGGGCCACTAACCCCCCCCCCGATACTGCCCTGTGTAGGAGGAGCCTCCGAGGTTTAGAGCCCGCCCCCTGATACCACCTAGGCCAGTGATGGCTAACCTTGGCACCCCAGATGTTTTGGAACTACATTTCCCATGATGCTTATGCACTCTGCAGTGTAGTTGAGCATCATGGGAAATGTAGTTCCAAAACATCTGGGGTGCCAAGGTTAGCCATCACTGACCTAGGCAATGGTAAGACCCCACAGTGCCCTCAGGGGTGCCCCTCCTCCCTGCTTCTCCCAAAATCCCTGTGATGGGGGAGGTGGAAGGCTCTGTTGGGGTGAGGACCCCCCATATTGGATAGATAGGCATAGAAGGCTCCCCTTATATACAGGCCCCCCGGAGGTGAGGACCCCATAGGGCCACACTTTTTTATTTCCTTCATATTGGCGTCACGCGAAGGAACTCCCCTTCCTAATCCGCACTAATTATACCCCGGCGCTGTCACCGGCGTGCCGTCATCTGGAATGTGGTGACTCGCCCCACAGCTAGAGGAGTAAACACCTCAGACAGCTCCGGGATCACCTCCGGGACTACAACTCCCAACATCACACACCTAACCTGAGACCTCGGGAATACAGCTCCCAACATCACAACCCTACCTGGGACTACAACTCCCAACATCACACCCCTAACCTGAGACTTCCGGGACTACAACTCCCAACATCACACACCTAACCTGAGACCTCGGGACTACAACTCCCAACATCACACACCTAACCTGAGACCTCCGGGACTACAACTCCCAACATCACAACCCTACCTGGGACTACAACTCCCAACATCACACACCTAACCTGAGACCTCCGGGACTACAACTCCCAACATCACACACCTAACCTGAGACCTCGGGACTACAACTCCCAACATCACACACCTAACCTGAAACCTCCGGGACTACAACTCCCAACATCACAACCCTACCTGGGACTACAACTCCCAACATCACACACCTAACCTGAGACCTCGGGACTACAGCTCCCAACATCACAACCCTACCTGGGACTACAACTCCCAACATCACACCCCTAACCTGAGACTTCCGGGACTACAACTCCCAACATCACACACCTAACCTGAGACCTCGGGACTACAACTCCCAACATCACACACCTAACCTGAAACCTCCGGGACTACAACTCCCAACATCACAACCCTACCTGGGACTACAACTCCCAACATCACACACCTAACCCGAGACCTCGGGACTACAACTCCCAACATCACACACCTAACCTGAGACCTCCGGGACTACAACTCCCAACATCACAACCCTACCTGGGACTACAACTCCCAACATCACACACCTAACCTGAGACCTCCGGGACTACAACTCCCAACATCACAACCCTACCTGGGACTACAACTCCCAACATCGCACACCTAACCTGAGACTTCCGGGACTACAACTCCCAACATCACACACCTAACCTGAGACCTCCGGGACTACAACTCCCAACATCACAACCCTACCTGGGACTACAACTCCCAACATCACACACCTAACCTGAGACTTCCGGGACTACAACTCCCAACATCACACACCTAACCTGAGACTTCCAGGACTACAACTCCCAACATCACAACCTTACCTGGGACTACAACTCCCAACATCACACACCTAACCTGAGACCTCCGGGACTACAACTCCCAACATCACACGCCTAACCTGAGACCTCCGGGACTACAACTCCCAACATCACAACCCTGCCTGGGACTACAACTCCCAACATCACAACCCTACCTGGGACTACAACTCCCAACATCACATACCTAACCTGAGACTTCCGGGACTACAACTCCCAACATCACAACCCTACCTGGGACTACAACTCCCAACATCACACACCTAACCTGAGACTTCCGGGACTACAACTCCCAACATCACACACCTAACCTGAGACCTCCGGGACTACAACTCCCAACATCACAACCCTACCTGGGACTACAACTCCCAACATCACACACCTAACCTGAGACTTCCGGGACTACAACTCCCAACATCACACACCTAACCTGAGACCTCCGGGACTACAACTCCCAACATCACAACCCTACCTGGGACTACAACTCCCAACATCACACACCTAACCTGAGACTTCCGGGACTACAACTCCCAACATCACACACCTAACCTGAGACTTCCAGGACTACAACTCCCAACATCACAACCCTACCTGGGACTACAACTCCCAACATCACACACCTAACCTGAGACCTCCGGGACTACAACTCCCAACATCACACACCTAACCTGAGACTTCCGGGACTACAACTCCCAACATCACAACCCTACCTGGGACTACAACTCCCAACATCACACACCTAACCTGAGACTTCCGGGACTACAACTCCCAACATCACAACCCTACCTGGGACTACAACTCCCAACATCACACACCTAACCTGAGACTTCCGGGACTACAACTCCCAACATCACACACCTAACCTGAGACTTCCGGGACTACAACTCCCAACATCACAACCCTACCTGGGACTACAACTCCCAACATCACACACCTAACCTGATACCTCCGGGACTACAACTCCCAACATCACAACCCTGCCTGGGACTACAACTCCCAACATCACAACCCTACCTGGGACTACAACTCCCAACATCACACACCTAACCTGAGACCTCTGGGACTACAACTCCCAACATCACTCACCTAACCTGAGACCTTGGGACTACAACTCCCAGCATCACCTCTACCTGACACCTTGGGGACTACAACTCCCAGCATCAGAAACTTACCTGAAAATGCGAGACTACAACTCCCAGCATCCCACAGTAGGTTTATTTGAACCCCTTTCTTCTTTAGAACTCCAGATCCCGCTCTCCCTCCTGATCAGCAAAGATCGAGGGACTACAAGTCCCAGCATCACCCGGCTCATCTCCAGTGTGCTCCGCCATACCTGGGCTGCCATTGTGGGACTACAACCCCCAGCGTGTTGTCTGATCCTGTGCGGGGGAGGGGAGGGGAACATGTTTTGTGTTGTGTGGGGGGGAAGAGTTTCCTCGCTGCACCCACTTCCTGTTACTCTGAGCTGGGAGGGGGCGGAGTTCTGTGACCCGGCTGGTGAGGAACTACAAGTCCCAGCAATAGGAGGGGCGGGATGCTGAGACTTGTAGTTCCCCTCCAGGCGGGGGGGGGGGGTAGGAATGGAGAGGATCACATGACTCAGCTCCCGGCAATGTTTTCCATCGCAGGCGGTTACCATGCCGATCCGACCGCATTCCTGTCATTGTTTGGGCGGTACGGCATGACGTCACGCATGCTGTGTACAGGAAACGCGAGCAACTGTACACGTGACGGGACCGGTCCTACCTGTGCCACCCCCCCCCCCCCCCCACCCTGTGTGTGCGCGCCACAGGATCCCCCCCCCACCCTGTGTGTGCGCGCCACAGGATCCCTCCCCCCCCCCCCCCACCCTGTGTGTGCGCGCCACAGGATCCCTCCCCCCCCCACCCTGTGTGTGCGCGCCACAGGATCCCTCCCCCCCCCCCACCCTGTGTGTGCGCGCCACAGGATCCCTCCCCCCCCCCACCCTGTGTGTGCGCGCCACAGGATCCCCCCCCCACCCTGTGTGTGCGCGCCACAGGATCCCCCCCCACCCTGTGTGTGCGCGCCACAGGATCCCTCCCCCCCCCCACCCTGTGTGTGCGCGCCACAGGATCCCTCCCCCCCCCCCCCCACCCTGTGTGTGCGCGCCACAGGATCCCCCCCCCACCCTGTGTGTGCGCGCCACAGGATCCCCCCCCCACCCTGTGTGTGCGCGCCACAGGATCCCTCCCCCCCCCACTCTGTGTGTGCGCGCCACAGGATCCCTCCCCCCCCCACCCTGTGTGTGCGCGCCACAGGATCCCTCCCCCCCCACCCTGTGTGTGCGCGCCACAGGATCCCTCCCCCCCCCCACCCTGTGTGTGCGCGCCACAGGATCCCTCCCCCCCCACCCTGTGTGTGCGCGCCACAGGATCCCCCCCCACCCTGTGTGTGCGCGCCACAGGATCCCTCCCCCCCCCCCCACCCTGTGTGTGCGCGCCACAGGATCCCCCCCCACCCTGTGTGTGCGCGCCACAGGATCCCCCCCCACCCTGTGTGTGCGCGCCACAGGATCCCCCCCCACCCTGTGTGTGCGCGCCACAGGATCCCCCCCCACCCTGTGTGTGCGCGCCACAGGATCCCCCCCCACCCTGTGTGTGCGCGCCACAGGATCCCCCCCACCCTGTGTGTGCGCGCCACAGGATCCCTCCCCCCCCCCCACCCTGTGTGCGCGCCACAGGATCCCTCCTCCCCCCCCACCCTGTGTGCGCGCCACAGGATCCCTCCCCCCCCCCCCCCACCCTGTGTGCGCGCCACAGGATCCCTCCCCCCCCCCACCCTGTGTGCGCGCCACAGGATCCCTCCCCCCCCCCCACCCTGTGTGTGCGCGCCACAGGATCCCTCCCCCCCCCCCCCCACCCCTGTGTGTGCGCGCCACAGGATCCCTCCCCCCCCCCACCCCTGTGTGTGCGCGCCACAGGATCCCTCCCCCCCCCACCCCTGTGTGTGTGCGCCACAGGATCCCTCCCCCCCCCCCCCCCCACCCTGTGTGTGCGCGCCACAGGATCCCTCCCCCCCCCCCCACCCTGTGTGTGCGCGCCACAGGATCCCTCCCCCCCCCCACCCTGTGTGTGCGCGCCACAGGATCCCTCCCCCCCCCCCACCCTGTGTGTGCGCGCCACAGGATCCCTCCCCCCCCCCCCCCCCCACCCTGTGTGCGCGCCACAGGATCCCTAACCCCCCCCCCACCCTGTGTGCGTGCCGCAGAATCCCCCCCCCCCCACCCTGTGTGTGTGCGCCACAGGATCCCCCCCCACCCTGTGTGTGTGCGCCACAGGATCCCTCCCCCCCCACCCTGTGTGTGTGTGCCACAGGTTCCCCCCCCCTCCCTGTGTGTGCGCGCCACAGGATCCCCCCCCACCCTGTGTGTGCGCGCCACAGGATCCCCCCCCACCCTGTGTGTGCGCGCCACAGGATCCCCCCCCACCCTGTGTGTGTGTGCCACAGGATCCCTCCCCCCCCCCCCCCCCCACCCTGTGTGTGTGTGCCACAGGATCCCTCCCCCTCCCTGCGTGTGTGCCACAGGTTCCCCCCCCCCCCTCCCTGCGTGTGTGCCACAGGATCCCTCCCCCCCTCCCTGTGTGTGCGCGCCACAGGATCCCTCCCCCCCACCCTGTGTGTGCGCGCCACAGGATCCCTCCCCCCCCCACCCTGTGTGTGTGCGCCACAGGATCCCTCCCCCCCCCCCCACCCTGTGTGTGCGCCACAGGATCCCTCCCCCCCCCACCCTGTGTGCGCGCCACAGGATCCCTCCCCCCCCACCCTGTGTGTGTGTGCCACAGGATCCCTCCCCCCCCCCACCCTGCGTGTGTGCCACAGGATCCCTCCCCCCCCCCCACCCTGCGTGTGTGCCACAGGTTCCCCCCCCCTCCCTGTGTGTGCGCGCCACAGGATCCCTCCCCCCCCCCCACCCTGTGTGTGTGTGCCACAGGATCCCTCCCCCCCCCCCACCCTGCGTGTGTGCCACAGGTTCCCCCCCCCTCCCTGTGTGTGCGCGCCACAGGATCCCTCCCCCCCCACCCTGTGTGTGCGCGCCACAGGATCCCTCCCCCCCCCCCACCCTGTGTGTGCGCGTCACAGGATCCCCCCCCCCACCCTGTGTGTGCGCGCCACAGGATCCCCCCCCCCACCCTGTGTGCGCCACAGGATCCCTCCCCCCCACCCTGTGTGTGCCACAGGATCCCTCCCCCCCCCCCACCCTGCGTGTGTGCCACAGGATCCCTCCCCCCCCCCCCCACCCTGCGTGTGTGCCACAGGATCCCTCCCCCCCCCCACCCTGCGTGTGTGCCACAGGATCCCTCCCCCCCCCCCCCACCCTGCGTGTGTGCCACAGGATCCCTCCCCCCCCCCACCCTGCGTGTGTGCCACAGGATCCCCCCCCCTCCCTGTGTGTGCGCGCCACAGGATCCCTCCCCCCCACCCTGTGTGTGCGCGCCACAGGAATGCCTCCCCCCCACCCTGTGTGTGCGCGCCACAGGATCCCTCCCCCCCACCCTGTGTGTGCGCGCCACAGGATCCCTCCCCCCACCCTGTGTGTGCGCGCCACAGGATCCCTCCCCCCACCCACCCTGTGTGTGTGCCACAGGATCCCTCCCCCCCCCACCCTGCGTGCCACAGGATCTCTCCCCCCCCCACCCTGCGTGTGTGCCACAGGATCCCTCCCCCCCCCACCCTGCGTGTGTGCCACAGGATCCCCCCCCCTCCCTGTGTGTGCGCGCCACAGGATCCCCCCCCCACCCTGTGTGTGTGCGCCACAGGATCCCTCCCCCCCCCACCCTGTGTGTGTGCGCCACAGGATCCCTCCCCCCCCCCCACCCTGTGTGTGTGCGCCACAGGATCCCTCCCCCCCCCCACCCTGTGTGTGTGCGCCACAGGATCCCTCCCCCCCCACCCTGTGTGTGTGCGCCACAGGATCCCTCCCCCCCCCCACCCTGTGTGTGTGTGCCACAGGATCCCTCCCCCCCCCACCCTGCGTGTGTGCCACAGGATCCCTCCCTCCCCCCACCCTGCGTGTGTGCCACAGGATCCCTCCCCCACCCTGCGTGTGTGCCACAGGATCCCTCCCCCACCCTGTGTGTGTGCCACAGGATCCCTATCCCCCCCACCCTGCGTGCCACAGGATCCCTCCCCCCACCCTGTGTGTGTGCGCCACAGGATCCCTATCTCCCCCCCACCCTGTGTGTGCGTGCCACAGGATCCCTCCCCCCCACCCTGTGTGTGTGCGCCACAGGATCCCTATTCCCCCACCCTGTGTGTGTGCCACAGGATCCGTATCCCCCCCCACCCTGCGCGCCACAGGATCCCTATCCCCCCCCCCACCCTGCGCGCCACAGGATCCCTATCCCCCCCCCCACCCTGCGCGCCACAGGAACCCTATCCCCCCCCCCACCCTGCGCGCCACAGGATCCCTATCCCCCCCCACCCTGCGCGCCACAGGATCCCTATCCCACCCCCCACCCTGCGCGCCACAGGATCCCTATCCCACCCCCCACCCTGCGCGCCACAGGATCCCTATCCCACCCCCCACCCTGCGCGCCACAGGATCCCTATCCCCCCCCACCCTGCGCCCCAGGATCCCCACCCTGCGCGCCACAGGATCCCTATCCCACCCCCCACCCTGCGCGCCACAGGATCCCTATCCCACCCCCCACCCTGCGCGCCACAGGATCCCTATCCCCCCCCCCCACCCTGCGCGCCACAGGATCCCTATCCCCCCCCCCCACCCACCCTGCGCGCCACAGGATCCCTATCCCCAGTCTGCGGGGGTAGAACACTGACTGGCCTCTTCTTGGGCTAAAGGGTAACTCTGACTAAACCCCCCCTCACTGTGCTGTATGGGGGGGAGAGGGAACAACACTCTGTTCCTCAGACCCCTAAACCCTCCCCGGGGGGGACACCCCGACTTTGGTTGCTCCCCCTCACTGAACCCCCAATACTCTCTGCATTCATTAGAATTAGATTGCAAGCTCCTGTGGGGGGAGTCGTTGGCAGGACGGGCCGGGCCCTCCTAATTCCTTCTCTACTTTCTCTCCTCCAGTGCTGGGCTTCCTGTGCTGCGGCCTCGGCACATGCGTGTCCCCGAGAGGTACCGGGCGTGCCGTGTGCATGTACCCCCTCCCCCCCCCCTCCTGTGTATGAGTCCTGCCATGCAGCATGCGGCTTGTTCAGCTTCCTGTGCCGTGTATATGGAGGCCGCCATTGCTGACCTCCCTCTGACCTGGACAAGCATGTGACCAGAGGAGGCGGAGTGTGATAAGGGGAGCTCCGCGGGGGCGTGGCCTCCATTCCTTTCCAGGATAATATTTGCTGTGCCTGCTATTAATATGATAAATGGAAACTGAGATGCTGCTTCCTCGCAGCCATGGCAACAGAGCGGAGGTGCCCCCCCCCTGTCCTCTCATCATCCTCACCCCCCCCTGTCATCCCATCATCCTCACACCCCCCCCTGTCCTCCCATCATCCTCACCCCCCCCCCCTGTCCTCCCATCATCCTCATCCCCCCCCCTGTCCTCCCATCATCCTCACCCCCCCCCCCCCTGTCCTCCCATCATCCTCACCCCCCCTCCCCTGTCCTCCCATCATCCTCACCCCCCCCCCTGTCCTCCCATCATCCTCACCCCCCCCCCTGTCCTCCCATCATCCTCACCCCCCCCCTGTCCTCTCACCCCCCCCCTGTCCTCTCCCCCCCCCTGTCCTCTCACCCCCCCCTGTCCTCCCATCATCCTCACCCCCCCCCTGTCCTCCCATCATCCTCACCCCCCCCCTGTCCTCCCATCATCCTCACACCCCCCCCCTGTCCTCCCATCATCCTCACCCCCCCCCCCTGTCCTCCCATCATTCTCGCCCCCCCCCCCCCTGTCCTCCCATCATCCTCGCCCCCCCCCCCATCGTCCCTCCCTCTCTGTCCTCCAATCGTCCCTCCCTCTCTGTCCTCCAATCGTCCCTCCCTCTCTGTCCTCCAATCGTCCCTCCCTCTCTGTCCTCCAATCGTCCCTCCCTCTCTGTCCTCCAATCGTCCCTCCCTCTCTGTCCTCCAATCGTCCCTCCCTCTCTGTCCTCCAATCGTCCCTCCCTCTCTGTCCTCCAATCGTCCCTCCCTCTCTGTCCTCCAATCGTCCTTATCCCCCCCCCCCTACCATCAACCCCCCCCCCCTGTCCTCCCATCATCCTCACTGGTGGGGAAGGGGGGTTTGCTGGGTCTCGACAGTGGAGGACCACAGGGGGGGGGGGGTGGTGAAGGCCTCTAGGGGGGGGGGGTCACTAGAGAAACCAGGGACACAGGAGGTCCCCGGAGGGGGGAAGGGGGTCACTGGATTGGTGTAGGTGGCCCCCAGGGTTAATAGTGGAGGCCCCTGGGGGATCACAGGAGAAACGGGTTATAAGGCAACACAGGAGGTGTCCAGGGGGCTCACTGAACTGGGGGATGGGGTCACTGCAGAAACGGGGTTCACAGGGTGTTACAGGAGGCCCCGTGGGGTCAATGGGTTGACAGAGGTGACGGGGTTATGGTTAGTGGAAGGAGGGCCACTATTGGATGTTACCAGGCTGGTGGGAGGAGGGGCTTCACCAGTCGGGAGAGGACCGCCTCCGCGGGGTCGTGAAGCGGGTGACAGTTGTCAGCTACACGCAGTACTGTTGCCATGGTTGCTTGAGAAGATCAATGTATTCGTCCATCGCAGAGCTGGATTGGAAAAGATCGTTCCATAATAACATTCCATTACCGGAGATGGGCGGGGCTTTCTTCGAAGGCTGGGCTTGGCCCTGGGGCCGTCATTTGGACGGCGCTGCCTATAGAGTAAGATGTCGGGGGCTCCGCCCCTGAATGGATTCTCTGGAATGAGCCGATCGCGGTTGGGAGATCGGCAGGACCGGACTTGTCTCCTCTGGGACCCCCTCCAGGTGGAGACGGGAAATGTGTGCTGAGACTCCGCCCCTAATTCCTGACTCCGACGCGAGCCGAGGCGGCCATTGCTGAGTACACGATCCCCCGGGGGGGGGAGGGGGGGGGGCTAATCCTCTGGCTTTACCATGAGCTCCGAACCCCCAACAGGCCAGGAAATGAGCATTCTCAGCAATGGCCACTTTGCATGGAACCCCTCAGTACAGACCCAGGAACTCAGCACAGGGATGGTGGGAACCCCTCATAATGGGGCACAGCGGGTGTACAGACCCGGGAACTCAGCACAGGGGTGGTGGGTACCCCTCATAATGGGCACAGCGGGTGTACAGACCCGGGAACTCAGCACAGGGATGGTGGGAACCCCTCATAATGGGGCACAGCGGGTGTACAGACCCAGGAACTCAGCACAGGGATGGTGGGAACCCCTCATAATGGGGCACAGCGGGTGTACAGACCCGGGAACTCAGCACAGGGATGGTGGGAACCCCTCATAATGGGGCACAGCGGGTGTACAGACCCGGGAACTCAGCACAGGGATGGTGGGAACCCCTCATAATGGGGCACAGCGGGTGTACAGACCCGGGAACTCAGCACAGGGATGGTGGGAACCCCTCATAATGGGGCACAGCGGGGGGTACAGACCCGGGAACTCAGCACAGGGATGGTGGGAACCCCTCATAATGGGGCACAGCGGGTGTACAGACCCAGGAACTCAGCACAGGGATGGTGGGAACCCCTCATAATGGGCACAGCGGGTGTACAGACCCAGGAACTCAGCACAGGGATGGTGGGAACCCCTCATAATGGGGCACAGCGGGTGTACAGACCCGGGAACTCAGCACAGGGATGGTGGGAACCCCTCATAATGGGGCACAGCGGGTGTACAGACCCGGGAACTCAGCACAGGGATGGTGGGAACCCCTCATAATGGGGCACAGCGGGGGGTACAGACCTGGGAACTCAGCACAGGGATGGTGGGAACCCCTCATAATGGGGCACAGCGGGTGTACAGACCCGGGAACTCAGCACAGGGATGGTGGGAACCCCTCATAATGGGGCACAGCAGGGGGTACAGACCCGGGAACTCGGCACAGGGATGGTGGGAACCCCTCATAATGGGGCACAGCGGGGGGTACAGACCCGGGAACTCAGCACAGGGATGGTGGGAACCCCTCATAATGGGGCACAGCGGGTGTACAGACCCAGGAACTCAGCACAGGGATGGTGGGAACCCCTCATAATGGGCACAGCGGGTGTACAGACCCAGGAACTCAGCACAGGGATGGTGGGAACCCCTCATAATGGGGCACAGCGGGTGTACAGACCCGGGAACTCAGCACAGGGATGGTGGGAACCCCTCATAATGGGGCACAGCGGGTGTACAGACCCGGGAACTCAGCACAGGGATGGTGGGAACCCCTCATAATGGGGCACAGCGGGGGGTACAGACCTGGGAACTCAGCACAGGGATGGTGGGAACCCCTCATAATGGGGCACAGCGGGTGTACAGACCCGGGAACTCAGCACAGGGATGGTGGGAACCCCTCATAATGGGGCACAGCGGGTGTACAGACCTGGGAACTCAGCACAGGGATGGTGGGAACCCCTCATAATGGGGCACAGTGGGGGGTACAGACCCAGGAACTCAGCACAGGGATGGTGGGAACCCCTCATAATGGGCACAGCGGGTGTACAGACCCGGGAACTCAGCACAGGGATGGTGGGAACCCCTCATAATGGGGCACAGCGGGTGTACAGACCTGGGAACTCAGCACAGGGATGGTGGGAACCCCTCATAATGGGGCACAGCGGGGGGTACAGACCCAGGAACTCAGCACAGGGATGGTGGGAACCCCTCATAATGGGGCACAGCGGGGTGTACAGACCCGGGAACTCAGCACAGGGATGGTGGGAACCCCTCATAATGGGGCACAGCGGGGGGTACAGACCCAGGAACTCAGCACAGGGATGGTGGGAACCCCTCATAATGGGCACAGCGGGTGTACAGACCCGGGAACTCGGCACAGGGATGGTGGGAACCCCTCATAATGGGGCACAGCGGGGGTACAGACCCAGGAACTCAGCACAGGGATGGTGGGAACCCCTCATAATGGGGCACAGCGGGGGTACAGACCCAGGAACTCAGCACAGGGATGGTGGGAACCCCTCATAATGGGGCACAGAGGGGGTACAGACCCGGGAACTCAGCACAGGGATGGTGGGAACCCCTCATAATGGGGCACAGCGGGGGTACAGACCCAGGAACTCAGCACAGGGATGGTGGGAACCCCTCATAATGGGCACAGCGGGGGGTACAGACCCAGGAACTCAGCACAGGGATGGTGGGAACCCCTCATAATGGGGCACAGCGGGTGTACAGACCCGGGAACTCAGCACAGGGATGGTGGGAACCCCTCATAATGGGGCACAGCGGGTGTACAGACCTGGGAACTCAGCACAGGGATGGTCGGAACCCCTCATAATGGGCACAGCGGGTGTACAGACCCGGGAACTCAGCACAGGGATGGTGGGAACCCCTCATAATGGGGCACAGCGGGGGTACAGACCCGGGAACTCAGCACAGGGATGGTGGGAACCCCTCGTTTGGGGTGAGGGGGGGAGTTATTCCCCAAACACTGAACTGTCACTTCTCTTGTATGATGTTTTTCATGATCCGACCAGTAGGGTGCGCTGTTCTGTGTAATGCATTACGTTGCGGGTTTGTTGGCCTGGAATTGTGTATTGGGGTGTTATGGAGGAATTTTGTACAATGTGCCCTTTTCTTTTTTCTGTCTGCAGGAGCTGCCACCACCGTGAAGAGGAGCATCGCAGGAGAATCTGGAGGAACGGTATGTGTGGTCTGTGATAGGGGGGTGTAGGGAGGTCTGGGATCTCGGTGGTAGAGGGGGGGGGGTTGGCCTTGGGATCTCGGTGGTAGAGGGGGGGGGGGGTTGGCCTTGGAATCTCGGTGGTAGAGGGGTGAGGCCTTGGGATCTTGGTGGTAGAGGGGGGAGGCCTTGGGATCTCGGTGGTAGAGGGGGGAGGCCTTGGGATCTCGGTGGTAGAGGGGGGGGGGGGAGGCCTTGGGATCTCGGTGGTAGAGGGGGGGGAGGGCCTTGGGATCTCGGTGGTAGAGGGGGGGGTTGGCCTTGGGATCTCGGTGGTAGAGGGGGGGGTTGGCCTTGGGATCTCGGTGGTAGAGGGGGGGGGGTTGGCCTTGGGATCTCGGTGGTAGAGGGGGGGGGGTTGGCCTTGGGATCTCGGTGGTAGAGGGGGGGGGTTGGCCTTGGGATCTCGGTGGTAGAGGGGGGGGGTTGGCCTTGGGATCTCGGTGGTAGAGGGGGGGGTTGGCCTTGGGATCTCGGTGGTAGAGGGGGGGGGTTGGCCTTGGGATCTCGGTGGTAGAGGGGGGGGGTCGGCCTTGGGATCTCGGTGGTAGAGGGGGGGGGTCGGCCTTGGGATCTCGGTGGTAGAGGGGGGAGGCCTTGGGATCTCGGTGGTAGAGGGGGGAGGCCTTGGGATCTCGGTGGTAGAGGGGGGGGGAGGCCTTGGGATCTCGGTGGTAGAGGGGGGGGGGGGGCCTTGGGATCTCGGTGGTAGAGGGGGGGGGGGGCCTTGGGATCTCGGTGGTAGAGGGGGGCGGAGGCCTTGGGATCTCGGTGGTAGAGGGGGGGGGGAGGCCTTGGGATCTCGGTGGTAGAGGGGGGGGGGGTTGGCCTTGGGATCTCGGTGGTAGAGGGGGGGGGGGTTGGCCTTGGGATCTCGGTGGTAGAGGGGGGGGTTGGCCTTGGGATCTCTGTGGTAGAGGGGGGGGGTTGGCCTTGGGATCTCTGTGGTAGAGGGGGGGGTCGGCCTTGGGATCTCTGTGGTAGAGGGGGGGGTCGGCCTTGGGATCTCGGTGGTAGAGGGGGGGGGTCGGCCTTGGGATCTCGGTGGTAGAGGGGGGGGGGGTCGGCCTTGGGATCTCGGTGGTAGAGGGGGGGGGTCGGCCTTGGGATCTCGGTGGTAGAGGGGGGGGGGTCGGCCTTGGGATCTCGGTGGTAGAGGGGGGGGGTCGGCCTTGGGATCTCGGTGGTAGAGGGGATCGGCCTTGGGATTTTGGTTGTAGAGGGGGGAGGCCTTGGGATCTCAGTGGTAGAGGGGGGAGGCCTTGGGATCTCGGTGGTAGTGAAGGAGTGGGTGGTCTGGGGATCTCGGTGGTAGTGGAGGAGTGGGTGGTCTGGGGATCTCGGTGGTAGTGGAGGAGTGGGTGGTCTGGGGATCTCGGTGGTAGTGAAGGAGCGGGTGGCCTTGGGATTTTGGTTGTAGAGGGGGGAGGCCTTGGGATCTCAGTGGTAGAGGGGGGTTGGCCTTGGGATCTCGGTGGTATAGGGGGGATGCCTTGGGATCTCGGTGGTAGAGGGGGGGGTTGGCCTTGGGATCTCGGTGGTAGAGGGGGGGGTTGGCCTTGGGATCTCTGTGGTAGAGGGGGGGGGTTGGCCTTGGGATCTCTGTGGTGGGGGGGGGGGTTGGCCTTGGGATCTCTGTGGTAGAGGGGGGGGGTTGGCCTTGGGATCTCTGTGGTAGAGGGGGGGGGTTGGCCTTGGAATCTCGGTGGTAGAGGGGGGGGTCGGCCTTGGGATCTCGGTGGTAGAGGGGATCGGCCTTGGGATTTTGGTTGTAGAGGGGGTTGGCCTTGGGATCTCGGTGGTAGAGGGGGGAGGCCTTGGGATCTCGGTGGTAGTGAAGGAGCGGGTGGTCTGGGGATCTCGGTGGTAGTGGAGGAGCGGGTGGTCTGGGGATCTCGGTGGTAGTGAAGGAGCGGGTGGTCTGGGGATCTCGGTGGTAGTGAAGGAGCGGGTGGTCTGGGGATCTCGGTGGTAGAAGGGGGGTTGGCCTTGGGATCTCTGTGGTAGAGGGGGGGGGGTTGGCCTTGGGATCTCGGTGGTAGTGAAGGAGTGGGTGGTCTGGGGATCTCGGTGGTAGAAGGGGGGGGGGTTGGCCTTGGGATCTCTGTGGTAGAGGGGGGGGGGGTTGGCCTTGGGATCTCTGTGGTAGAGGGGGGGGGGGTTGGCCTTGGGATCTCGGTGGTAGTGAAGGAGCGGGTGGTCTGGGGATCTCGGTGATAGTGAAGGAGCGGGTGGTCTGGGGATCTCGGTGGTAGTGAAGGAGCGGGTGGTCTGGGGATCTCGGTGGTAGTGAAGGAGAGGGTGGTCTGGGGATCTCGGTGGTAGTGAAGGAGCGGGTGGTCTGGGGATCTCGGTGGTAGAGGAGGAGAGGGTGGTCTGGGGATCTCGGTGGTAGTGAAGGAGTGGGTGGTCTGGGGATCTCGGTGGTAGTGAAGGAGCGGGTGGTCTGGGGATCTCGGTGGTAGGGTGAAGGAGCGGGTGGTCTGGGGATCTCGGTGGTAGTGAAGGAGCGGGTGGTCTGGGGATCTCGGTGGTAGTGAAGGAGTGGGTGGTCTGGGGATCTCGGTGGTAGTGAAGGAGCGGGTGGTCTGGGAATCTCAGTGGTAGAGTGAAGGAGCGGGTGGTCTGGGGATCTCGGTGGTAGTGGAGGAGCGGGTGGTCTGGGGATCTCGGTGGTAGTGGAGGAGCGGGTGGTCTGGGGATCTCGGTGGTAGTGGAGGAGCGGGTGGTCTGGGGATCTCGGTGGTAGTGAAGGAGCGGGTGGTCTGGGGATCTCGGTGGTAGTGAAGGAGCGGGTGGTCTGGGGATCTCGGTGGTAGTGAAGGAGCGGGTGGTCTGGGGATCTCGGTGGTAGTGAAGGAGCGGGTGGTCTGGGGATCTCGGTGGTAGTGAAGGAGCGGGTGGTCTGGGGATCTCGGTGGTAGTGAAGGAGCGGGTGGTCTGGGGATCTCGGTGATAGTGAAGGAGCGGGTGGTCTGGGGATCTCGGTGATAGTGAAGGAGCGGGTGGTCTGGGGATCTCGGTGGTAGTGAAGGAGCGGGTGGTCTGGGGATCTCGGTGGTAGTGAAGGAGAGGGTGGTCTGGGGATCTCGGTGGTAGAGGAGGAGAGGGTGGTCTGGGGATCTCGGTGGTAGTGAAGGAGTGGGTGGTCTGGGGATCTCGGTGGTAGTGAAGGAGCGGGTGGTCTGGGAATCTCAGTGGTAGAGTGAAGGAGCGGGTGGTCTGGGGATCTCGGTGGTAGTGGAGGAGCGGGTGGTCTGGGGATCTCGGTGGTAGTGAAGGAGCGGGTGGTCTGGGGATCTCGGTGGTAGTGAAGGAGCGGGTGGTCTGGGGATCTCGGTGGTAGAGGAGGAGCGGTTGGTCTGGGGATCTCGGTGGTAGAGGAGGAGTGGGTGGTCTGGGGATCTCGGTGGTAGAGGAGGAGCGGGTGGTCTGGGGATCTCGGTGGTAGAGGAGGAGCGGGTGGTCTGGGGATCTCGGTGGTAGTGAAGGAGCGGGTGGTCTGGGGATCTCGGTGGTAGAGGAGGAGCGGTTGGTCTGGGGATCTCGGTGGTAGAGGAGGAGCGGGTGGTCTGGGGATCTCGGTGGTAGAGGAGGAGCGGGTGGTCTGGGGATCTCGGTGGTAGAGGAGGAGCGGGTGGTCTGGGGATCTCGGTGGTAGAGGAGGAGCGGGTGGTCTGGGGATCTCGGTGGTAGTGAAGGAGCGGGTGGTCTGGGGATCTCGGTGGTAGAGGAGGAGCGGGTGGTCTGAGGATCTCGGTGGTAGTGAAGGAGCGGGTGGTCTGGGGATCTCGGTGGTAGTGAAGGAGCGGGTGGTCTGGGGATCTCGGTGGTAGAGGAGGAGCGGGTGGTCTGGGGATCTCGGTGGTTGGGCGAAGGAGCGGGTGGTCTGGGGATCTCGGTGGTAGTGAAGGAGTGGGTGGTCTGGAGATCTCGGTGGTTGGGGGGTCTGGGTGGTCTGGGATCTCTTGTGGGGGGGGGGGGGGGTGCGCCTACAACCATGTTCTGTTGTGTAAGTGTTGATGTAGGCGTGGTCTGTACGGTGGCGTTATCCTCTTTGCGGTGTCCTGTTGTAGATGGCGAGCGCGTCGGGTCAGTTTGGCACTCAGACGATGAAGAAGCTCGGCCATCGGGGCGTGGACTCTACAGGGGAGACGACATATAAAAAGGTAGGTACCGCCCTCTTGTCCAATCAGCTGCTGAGTATTGTGACGTGTTCTCTGACCCGCCTCCCTTCCTCCCTCCCGTAGACGACGTCTTCTGCACTGAAAGGAGCCATCCAGCTGGGGATCACCCACACGGTGGGCAGCCTGAGCACCAAACCCGAGAGAGACGTCCTAATGCAAGACTTCTATGTGGTAGAGAGTATCTTCTTCCCTGCGTATGTATCCAATCAGCATTGTCCTCTCAAGCTCCTCCCCCTTTATACATCGACTCCCCTCCCACCATACATTCCTGTATATAGATTATCAGCGCCCTCTAGTGTTCTGTACATTACCCCCTATAGATTCTTTACAATTCACCTGATGACTTCCTCGGGGCCCCCCCCTTAATGTTCCCACCCTGGACTTCCTCAGACCCCCCCCTTAATGTTCCCACCCTGGACTTCCTCAGGGCCCCCCCTTAATGTTCCCACCCGGAACTTCCTCAGGCCCCCCCCCCCCCTTAATGTTCCCACCCGGGACTTCCTCAGGCCCCCCCCCCCCCTTAATGTTCCCACCCTGGACTTCCTCAGGCCCCCCCCCCTTAATGTTCCCACCCGGAACTTCCTCAGGCCCCCCCCCTTAATGTTCCCACCCGGGACTTCCTCAGGCCCCCCCCTAAATGATCCCACCCGGGACTTCCTCAGGGCCCCCCCTAAATGATCCCACCCGGGACTTCCTCAGGGCCCCCCCTAAATGATCCCACCCTGGACTTCCTCAGGGCCCCCCTAATGTTCTCACCCAGAACTTCCTCAGGGCCCCCCTAATGTTCTCACCCAGAACTTCCTCAGGGCCCCCCTAATGTTCTCACCCCGGGACTTCCTCTGGGCCCCCCCTAATGTTCTCATCCAGAACTTCCTCAGGGCCCCCCTAATGTTCTCACCCAGAACTTCCTCAGGGCCCCCCTAATGTTCTCACCCCGGGACTTCCTCTGGGCCCCCCCTAATGTTCTCACCCCGGGACTTCCTCTGGGCCCCCCCTAATGTTCTCACCCCGGGACTTCCTCTGGGCCCCCCCTAATGTTCCCACCCCGGGACTTCCTCTGGGGGCCCCCCCTAATGTTCCCACCCCGGGACTTCCTCTGGGGGCCCCCCCTAATGTTCCCACCCCGGGACTTCCTCTGGGGGCCCCCCCTAATGTTCCCACCCCGGGACTTCCTCGGGGGCCCCCCCTAATGTTCCCACCCCGGGACTTCCTCGGGGGCCCCCCCTAATGTTCCCACCCCGGGACTTCCTCGGGGGCCCCCCCTAATGTTCGGACTTCCTCGGGGCCCCCCCTAATGTTCCCACCCCGGGACTTCCTCGGGGGCCCCCCCTAATGTTCCCACCCCGGGACTTCCTCGGGGGCCCCCCCTAATGTTCCCACCCCGGGACTTCCTCGGGGGCCCCCCCTTAATGTTCCCACCCCGGGACTTCCTCGGGGCCCCCCCTTAATGTTCCCACCCCGGGACTTCCTCGGGGCCCCCCCTTAATGTTCCCACCCCGGGACTTCCTCGGGGCCCCCCCTTAATGTTCCCACCCCGGCACTTCCTCGGGGCCCCCCCTTAATGTTCCCACCCCGGCACTTCCTCGGCCCCCCCCTTAATGTTCCCACCCCGGGACTTCCTCTGGGGCCCCCCCCTAATGTTCCCACCCGGGACTTCCTCAAGTCAAGACCCCCCCCTAATGTTCCCACCCCGGGACTTCCTCAAGGCCCCCCCTAATGTTCCCACCCCGGCACTTCCTCGGCCCCCCCCTTAATGTTCCCACCCCGGGACTTCCTCTGGGGCCCCCCCCTAATGTTCCCACCCGGGACTTCCTCAAGTCAAGACCCCCCCCTAATGTTCCCACCCCGGGACTTCCTCAAGGCCCCCCCTAATGTTACCACCCCGGGACTTCCTCAGGGCCCCCCTAATGTTCAGGGCCCCCCTAATGTTCTCACCCAGAACTTCCTCAGGGCCCCCCCTAATGTTCCCACCCCGGGACTTCCTCAGGGCCCCCCCTAATGTTCCCACCCCTGGACTTCCTCAGGGCCCCCCCTAATGTTCTATACATTTCACCTGGTGGGACTTCCTCAGGGCCCCCCTAATGGTTTCTCTGTGTCTTTCCTGCAGCGAGGGAAGTAATCTCACCCCCGCCCATCACTACAATGACTTCCGATTTAAGACGTACGCTCCGGTGGCGTTCCGCTACTTTCGGGAGCTCTTCGGCATTCGGCCAGACGATTATTTGGTGAGTATCGGTTACACCGGGACTGTGATGGACGGCGGAGCGCTGTGTGCGGCCAGGAGGTGACGCTCTCTTTTCTTGCAGTATTCTCTGTGTAACGAGTCCCTGATAGAACTCTCCAATTCTGGGGCCAGCGGGTCCCTCTTCTACGTGTCCGGGGATGACGAGTTCATCATTAAGACGGTTCAACACAAGGAGGCCGAGTTCTTGCAGAAACTGCTGCCTGGATATTACATGGTAGGTGTCGCCACGTCCTGGGTCATACCATGTGTGCTGGGGAGTACCCTGAATTGTGTGTCCCATACCCTGGGTCATACCATGTGTGCTGGGGAGACCCTGAATTGTGTGTCCCATACCCTGGGTCATACCATCTGTGCTGGGGAGACCCTGAATTGTGTGTCCCATACCCTGGGTCATACCATGTGTGCTGGGGGGACCCTGAATTGTGTGTCCCATACCCTGGGTCAAACCATGTCTGCTGGGGTTGGGGAGTACCCTGAATTGTGTGTCCCATACCCTGGGTCATACCATCTGTGCTGGGGAGACCCTGAATTGTGTCCCATACCCTGGGTCATACCATGTGTGCTGGAGAGACCCTGAATTGTGTGTCCCATACCCTGGGTCATACCATGTGTGCTGGGGAGACCCTGAATTGTGTGTCACCACGTCCTGGGTCATACCATGTGTGCTGGGGGGACCCTGAATTGTGTGTCCCATACCCTGGGTCATACCATGTGTGCTGGGGGGACCCTGAATTGTGTGTCACCACGTCCTGGGTCATACCATGTGTGCTGGAGAGACCCTGAATTGTGTGTCACCACGTCCTGGGTCATACCATGTGTGCTGGGGAGACCCTGAATTGTGTGTCCCATACCCTGGGTCATACCATGTGTGCTAGGGAGTACCCTGAATTGTGTGTCCATACCCTGGGTCATACCATATGGGCTGGGGAGTACCCTGAATTGTGTGTCCCATACCCTGGATCATACCATGACTGCTGGGGTTGGGGAGTACCCATAATTGAGTGTCCCATGCCCTGGGTCATACCATGTCAGTTGGGGGGGGGGAGGGGGGGGTGGACAGAGTACCCTGCATTAAGGCCCATACCCTGGGTCATATCATGATTGCTGAGAGAGGGGAGTATGCTGAATTGTTTGTCTAATGCCCTGGGTCATACCATGTGTGCTGGGGGAGCAGCAAGGTATTTTATATTTCCTGGGTTATACCATGCGTGCTGGGAGTTTAGTACCCTGAATTGTGTGTCCCATGCCCTGGGTCATACCATGTGGTGGGGGTGGATGGAATGGAGCAAAGTATTTTGCATTGTATGTCCTATGTCATGTCTTTTCACGTGTTCTGTGAAGGAGGAGGGGGTGGTTGGAATGGCCTAGGTTGTCTGTTGCCCCCAGGTCAATACCATATGTGCATGGAGGGTGGATGTAGTGCCCCATATAGTGTGTCCCATACCCAGGGTCATACCATGTGTACTGGGGGATTTGGACTACCCCGTGTTGTGTGTCCTGTTTCCCAGGTCAAATTGTGTGTATGGGGTGGATGGAATGCTCCGTTTCATACCCTGGGTCATACCATATATGGAAGAGGGGAGAGAGATGGAGTACCCTGCCTCGTGCGTTCCACAAGTCGTACCACGTGTTCATCATGGCTAGTGGACGGAGTACCCTCCATTGTCCCCCGCCCTGGGTCATACCATGTGCTGGGGAGGGCTGGGATTTGACTGTACACCCCTGGGTCATACCACGTGTGCTGGGTGGGTAAGCAGAGCATCCTGCATTGTTTCCCATGCCCTGGACTATACCATTTCTGCTTGGGGAGCTGTATCTCTGTGTGTCACGTGCCCTGGGTCGTACCATTAGTAGTGGATGGGGGTGGACTTGGATCAGCAAGAGCTAATAGTTTGATTTTTTTTTTTCCCTCTAGAACCTGAACCAGAACCCCCGCACCCTCCTGCCCAAGTTCTACGGACTGTACTGCGTCCAGGCGGGCGGGAAGAACATCCGGATTGTAGTTATGAACAATTTGCTGCCCAGGTCAGTGAAGATGCACCTGAAGTACGACATGAAGGGCTCCACCTACAAGCGACGCGCTTCGCCCAAAGAGCGGGAGAAAAGCTTCCCCACCTTCAAGGACTTGGACTTCATGCAGGACCTGCCGGACGGCCTCTTCCTGGACCCGGACATGCACAACGCCCTGTGCAAGACCATCCAGAGGGACTGCCTGGTGAGGAGCTTTCCGCCTCGGCTCTGATCACATGACGTCACCCCGAGTCTAATCACATGACCCGTGTCTGTCCCCTCCTCCTCCAGGTGCTGCAGAGCTTTAAGATCATGGACTACAGCTTACTGGTCGGCGTCCACAACATGGACCACGCGCAGAGGGAGCACGCCGTAACGGATGGCGCCGGAACGCACGGAGACTCCCGGAAACCCATCACCCAGAAGGCGCTCTACTCCACCGCCATGGAGTCCATCCAGGGGGAGGCGCGGCGAGGGGGCCCCATCGAGACCGACGATCAGTAGGTTCCTCCCCTTCCCTTATACACTAGAAATACTGCGGGGCCCGACATGTGCTTTCATTCTGGGGGCCCAGCTACAGTCGCCTCCCCGCCTCTCTGCCCCTGACGCTTCTCCGCCTCTCTGCCCCCGACGCTTCTCCCGCCTCTCTGCCCCCGACGCTTCTCCCGCCTCTCTGCCCCCGACGCTTCTCCCGCCTCTCTGCCCCCGACGCTTCTCCCGCCTCTCTGCCCCCGACGCTTCTCCCGCCTCTCTGCCCCCGACGCTTCTCCCGCCTCTCTGCCCCCGACGCTTCTCCCGCCTCTCTGCCCCCGACGCCTCTCTGCCCCCGACGCTTCTCCCGCCTCTCTGCCCCCGACGCTTCTCCGCCTCTCTGCC
This sequence comes from Rana kukunoris, assembly GCA_029574335.1. Taxonomy (NCBI): domain Eukaryota; kingdom Metazoa; phylum Chordata; class Amphibia; order Anura; family Ranidae; genus Rana; species Rana kukunoris. The sequence goes on along the minus strand of JAJQKJ010002629.1, from coordinate 46,016 downwards.
CCCGACGCTTCTCCCGCCTCTCTGCCCCCGACGCTTCTCCCGCCTCTCTGCCCCCGACGCTTCTCCCGCCTCTCTGCCCCCGACGCTTCTCCCGCCTCTCTGCCCCCGACGCTTCTCCCGCCTCTCTGCCCCCGACGCTTCTCCCGCCTCTCTGCCCCCGACGCCTCTCTGCCCCCGACGCTTCTCCGCCTCTCTGCCCCCGACGCTTCTCCCGCCTCTCTGCCCCCGACGCTTCTCCCGCCTCTCTGCCCCCGACGCTTCTCCGCCTCTCTGCCCCCGACGCTTCTCGCCTCTCTGCCCCCGACGCTTCTCCGCCTCTCTGCCCCCGACGCTTCTCCCGCCTCTCTGCCCCCGACGCTTCTGCCCCCCGCTTCTCCCGCCTCTCTGCCCCCGACGCTTCTCCCGCCTCTCTGCCCCCGACGCTTCTCCCGCCTCTCGGCCCCCGACGCTTCTCCCGCCTCTCTGCCCCCGACGCTTCTCCCGCCTCTCTGCCCCCGACGCTTCTCCGGCCTCTCTGCCCCCGACGCTTCTCCGGCCTCTCTGCCCCCGACGCTTCTCCGGCCTCTCTGCCCCCGACGCTTCTCCGGCCTCTCTGCCCCCGACGCTTCTCCGGCCTCTCTGCCCCCGACGCTTCTCCGGCCTCTCTGCCCCCGACGCTTCTCCGCCTCTCTGCCGCCGACGCTTCTCCGCCTCTCTGCCCCCGACGCTTCTCCGGCCTCTCTGCCCCCGACGCTTCTCCGGCCTCTCTGCCCCCGACGCTTCTCCGGCCTCTCTGCCCCCGACGCTTCTCCGGCCTCTCTGCCCCCGACGCTTCTCCGGCCTCTCTGCCCCCGACGCTTCTCCGGCCTCTCTGCCCCCGACGCTTCTCCGGCCTCTCTGCCCCCGACGCTTCTCCGGCCTCTCTGCCCCCGACGCTTCTCCGGCCTCTCTGCCCCCGACGCTTCTCCGGCCTGCCCCCGACGCTCTCCGGCTTCTCTCTCTGCCCCCGACGCTTCTCCGGCCTCTCTGCCCCCGACGCTTCTCCGGCCTCTCTGCCCCCGACGCTTCTCCGGCCTCTCTGCCCCCGACGCTTCTCCGGCCTCTCTGCCCCCGACGCTTCTCCGGCCTCTCTGCCCCCGACGCTTCTCCGGCCTCTCTGCCCCCGACGCTTCTCCGGCCTCTCTGCCCCCGACGCTTCTCCGGCCTCTCTGCCCCCGACGCTTCTCCGGCCTCTCTGCCCCCGACGCTTCTCCGGCCTCTCTGCCCCCGACGCTTCTCCGGCCTCTCTGCCCCCGACGCTTCTCCGGCCTCTCTGCCCCCGACGCTTCTCCGGCCTCTCTGCCCCCGACGCTTCTCCGGCCTCTCTGCCCCCGACGCTTCTCCGCCTCTCTGCCCCCGACGCTTCTCCGGCCTCTCTGCCCCCGACGCTTCTCCGGCCTCTCTGCCCCCGACGCTTCTCCGGCCTCTCTGCCCCCGACGCTTCTCCGGCCTCTCTGCCCCCGACGCTTCTCCGGCCTCTCTGCCCCCGACGCTTCTCCGGCCTCTCTGCCCCCGACGCTCTCTGCCCCCGACGCTTCTCCGGCCTCTCTGCCCCCGACGCTTCTCCGGCCTCTCTGCCCCCGACGCTTCTCCGGCCTCTCTGCCCCCGACGCTTCTCCGGCCTCTCTGCCCCCGACGCTTCTCCGGCCTCTCTGCCCCCGACGCTTCTCCGGCCCCCGACGCTTCTCCGGCCTCTCTGCCCCCGACGCTTCTCCGGCCTCTCTCCGGCCTCTCTGCCCCCGACGCTTCTCCGGCCTCTCTGCCCCCGACGCTTCTCCGGCCTCTCTGCCCCCGACGCTTCTCTGCCCCCGACGCTTCTCTGCCCCCGACGCTTCTCTGCCCCCGACGCCTCTCTGCCCCCGACGCCTCTCTGCCCCCGACGCCTCTCTGCCCCCGACGCCTCTCTGCCCCCGACGCCTCTCTGCCCCCGACGCCTCTCTGCCCCCGACGCCTCTCTGCCCCCGACGCCTCTCTGCCCCCGACGCCTCTCTGCCCCCGACGCCTCTCTGCCCCCGACGCCTCTCCGGCCTCTCTGCCCCCGACGCCTCTCCGGCCTCTCTGCCCCCGACGCTTCTCCGGCCTCTCTGCCCCCGACGCTTCTCCCGCCCCCAAGGAATATGTAGTAGTTCAGGTCGGGGTGTAGCGGCGGATGTGGGGCGGTCTCAAGTTCTACCGGCAATAATGTCCCTTCTTTCCGCAGGATGGGCGGTATCCCGGCCCGCAATACCAGGGGAGAGCGCCTCCTGCTGTATATCGGAGTCATTGACATTCTACAGTCCTACAGGTCAGTACCAAACCAGCAGGCTGCCCCGTCCACCAATCCTCAATGAGGGGGGAGGAGCCGGCAATCCCTAACTGTGACCGCCTCCTTCTTCTCTCCGCAGGTTCATCAAGAGGCTGGAACACTCCTGGAAAGCTCTGGTCCACGACGGGGTAAGTGACCTGAGAGGGGCGCCAGCGAGTAACGCATTAAAGTGTAAGCTCCTCTGTACAGAGACTGATGTGACTGTGGGGGGGGGGGGGCATTAGAGTGTAAGCTCCTCTGTACAGAGACTGATGTGACTGTGGGGGGGGGGGGGGGGACATTAGAGTGTAAGCTCCTCTGTACAGAGACTGATGTGACTGTGGGGGGAGGAGCCATAACTGATAACGCATTGCGTTTGCCTCCAGGACACGGTTTCGGTTCACAGGCCCGGGTTTTACGCGGAGCGGTTCCAGAAGTTCATGTGCGGCACGGTGTTTAAGAAAGTCCCACGTAAGTTTCCGGCGTTGTACGTCTGAGGTAATGCTGAGCTGTGATTGGCTGACTCTCCGATCCTATGTAACCTCCCCCTGGGATATGTTTGCAGTGAAAACTTCGCCATCTAAGAAGAGCCGGACCGTGCCGGGGGGCGTGGCACGCCGAGGGACTCAGGCCCTGGTCCCCACCCAGCTGCAGCTGGCCGATGAAAACAGGCAGTACCTGAATACAGAGGCGGAGTCAGACCAAGGTGAGACTCCTCCTCATCCCGCCCCTCTCTCTGTCCTTTGTCCCCTCCCCTGCAGAGCCCCTCTAACCTCCCCCTCTTTACACAGGCGCGCTGTACGGTCGGCCGGATGTCTTGCCTCGGACTCCCCCAGTAGATGAAGCGGCAAGCGACTCCCTGGCGACCACCCTGTCCACGTCCTCACTGGGCAGCGGAGGGCTGAACTCTCCTGCACACAGGTAGGTGGCTCTGCTGGGACTTACCTTGGTGTCAGCGGCTGGAGATGAAGGTGTTGGTGGACTTATCTGTTTTGTCTCTTGTAGGTCAGTGGGGGTGGAAGTGCACAAAGCTGAAGCCACAGAGCAAGAAATGTACACGAGGGAGAGGTAAGACACAGGCCCCCGAGGGGAGGGGGTGGGGAGAAGGGAGGACACGGGCCCCCGAGGGGAGGGGGTGGGGAGGAGGGAGGACACGGGCCCCCGAGGGGAGGGGGTGGGGAGGAGGGAGGCCACGGGCCCCCGAGGGGAGGGGGTGGGGAGGAGGGAGGCCACGGGCCCCCGAGGGGAGGGGGTGGGGAGGAGGGAGGACACGGGCCCCCGAGGGGAGGGGAGGAGGGCGTGGGCCATTGGAGGGGTGGGGAGGAGGGAGGACGGAGGACGCGGGCCATTGGAGGGGAGGACGCGGGCCATGGGAGGGGGGACGCGGGCCCTTGAGGGGAGGAGGGAGGGGCTTTGACCATTGGAGGGGGGACACGGGCCCTTGAGGGGAGGAGGGAGGGGCAGTGACCATTGGAGGGGGGACACGGGCCCTTGAGGGGAGGAAGGAGGGGCAGTGACCATTGGAGGGGGGACACGGGCCCTTGAGGGGAGGAGGGAGGGCCAGTGACCATTGGAGGGGGGACACGGGCCCTTGAGGGGAGGAAGGAGGGGCAGTGACCATTGGACTCTCCCATAGGTTTAGCATTTGGGTTGAAATTCTGTTTGGTTTTTGGGAGGGGGCGTGGCCTTGGTACGCCAGAAGCCACACCCCGCTGGTTGCACCCCCTCCCGGGTTGTGACGTCTCATTTCTCTGGTTTGGGGTTTGCAGGCTGGAGATGGGGAAGACGGGAGAGGAGGAGGAGGAAGATGATGGAATTCTGGACCCCAATCAGATAGAGACGGAGATCAGCTTTGTAAGTATCCCCCTCCTTTATAAGTGACCCCCAAGTCATGTCTGTACCCCCTCCCCCTCCTTATATGAGCCCTCCCACTCTCCTCCCTTCTCATATTTCTCTTCCCCCTTTTTCCTCCTCCCTGGCCCCCCCCCCCCCCCAGTGATGTTTGTTGCCCCATCTTTATTATTCTCCTTTCTCTCTCTATAAGTTGGGACATGGAGCTGCACTGCTACCCTCCTCTGTGGGCTCATCACAGGCCGAGACAGAGGCAAGACCACCCACCGGGCCGCATAACTGAGCTTTGCTGGGCTGTTCCATGCCAGGGAGGGGGGTAAAATCTCCAAATACCCCACCCCCCTGCTCCGCTACTGCTGGCTGAGATTTACTATCTAAATGCTTGTCCTCCCCAGCCCTGATGGGATTTCCCCCCCCCCCCCCAGGTCCCTAGTCATGGGAGGTTGGATCCCCAGTCCCTAGACATGATGGGATGTTGGGATTCCCCCCTGTCCCTAGTAACGATGGGATGTCGGGATTCCCCTGTGTCCTGTCCCTAGTAACGATGGGATGTCAGGTTTTTTCTCCCTGTCCCCGTCCCTAGTAACGATGGGATGTCAGGTTTTTTCTCCCCGTCCCTAGTAACGATGGGATGTCTGGGTTCCCCCCCGTCTTTAGTAACGGTGGGATGTCTGGGTTCCCCCCTGTCTTTAGTAACGATGGGATGTCTGGGTTCCCCCCCGTCCCTAGTAACGATGGGATGTCTGGGTTCCCCCCCGTCCCTAGTAACGATGGGATGTCTGGGTTCCCCCCCCCCGTCCCTAGTAACGATGGGATGTCTGGGTTCCCCGTCCCTAGTTACGATGGGATGTCTGGGTTCCCCCCCCCCCCCCCCGTCCCTAGTAACCATGGGATGTCTGGGTTCCCCGTCCCTAGTTACGATGGGATGTCTGGGTTCCCCCCGTCCCTAGTAACGATGGGATGTCTGGGTTCCCCGTCCCTAGTTACGATGGGATGTCTGGGTTCCCCCCCCCCCCCGTCCCTAGTAACCATGGGATGTCTGGGTTCCCCGTCCCTAGTTACGATGGGATGTCTGGGTTCCCCCCGTCCCTAGTAACGATGGGATGTCTGGGTTCCCCCCCCCCCCCCCGTCCCTAGTAACGATGGGATGTCTGGGTTCCCCCCCCCGTCCCTAGTAACGATGGGATGTCTGGGTTCCCCCCCCCCCGTCCCTAGTAACGATGGGATGTCTGGATTCCCCCTCCCCCCAGTAACGATGAGATGTCTGGATTCCCCCCCCGTCCCTAGTAACGATGCGATGTCTGGATCCCGTCCCTAGTAACGATGCGATGTCTGGATCCCGTCCCTAGTAACGATGGGATGTCTGGATCCCGTCCCTAGTAACGATGGGATGTCTGGATCCCGTCCCTAGTAACGATGGGATGTCTGGATCCCGTCCCTAGTAACGATGGGATGTCTGGATCCCGTCCCTAGTAACGATGGGATGTCTGGATCCCGTCCCTAGTAACGATGGGATGTCTGGATCCCGTCCCTAGTAACGATGGGATGTCTGGATCCCCCCCGTCCCTAGTAACGATGGGATGTCTGGATCCCCCCCGTCCCTAGTAACGATGGGATGTCTGGATCCCCCCTGTCCCCGTCCCTAGTAACGATGGGATGTCTGGATCCCCCCCGTCCCCGTCCCTAGTAACGATGGGATGTCTGGATTCCCCCACGTCCCTAGTCTTGGGATGCTGGGCTTCTGCTTTGAGTTGATTGGACCTCCCACTTTGTGGCCATTGATTGGCTGATCTCGTTTCCCCTCCTCCCGGTAATCACTCTGTGTTTTTTTTGTTTTTCTTTCCGCAGTGAATCGGGATCGGCAGTTCCAAACAACTTTTATTTTTCACTGGTGGACGTTGGAGCCTCCCACAGCCGCCGACCAGTCCGCGCCGCTGAGCTTAACGTCCAGAACCCGGACCTGCGCTGTTGTGCGTGAGAACGGAGGGGGGAGGGGCCAGGCGCTCTTCTCCCCACCCCCTTTACACTGACAAGGACGCTCTGCCACCACCATGCCCATGGTGAATGTTACAATGAGGGGGGGAGGGGGGGGAAGTTGCCTCCTCTTCTGATTTTTGCCTTACCTTTTCACGAGGAGCCGCGCCCCCCCCCCCCCTTGCTCTCCCCTCCCCCCTCCGCTGCCCCTCCTCCCTTTATTTTTTTTATTTTTCTGGATTCACGTTTCCTATTTATATCTATTTTTTTGAAGTAGACGGTTATAGAACTTGTGCTGTTGATGCTGCGTTGAGTAAACTCGGACCAAAAAAAACAAACTGAGAAAGCATTTGCTGCCTAATTTTGGGGCTCACCACCCCTCCCCCTCTCTGCTCAGCCCCCCCCCCCCCCCAATCCTTCAGTGTGACAAGCTATGACCTCATTATACAGTGTGTGGCCATTAACTCCTCCTCCAATCGATCGTTACCGTGGAGCCGGTGTAACCCAAACCCCCCCCCCCCCCCTCTTTGCTGTGTGCCAACTCTTCTTCTGCCTACGGCGTCCTCCCCCCGGATCCGGAGCCGTCACCTTTTTTAATTTGTGGTTTATTTTAAGAATTGCAATAATTTGGCCCCTCCCCTGCCCATCTCAGCCCCTCCTCTGCTCAACTCATCTCCCCACCTCCACGGGGCTTCCCAAAGTTTAAACCTTTCGTTTCTGAGGTTGCGTTTGGGGATTTTTTTCGTTTTTTTTTTTTTTTTTTTGGTTTCCTGCGTGTGCTGCCATGGCGCTGCGTTCGGATTGGTAGTTTTTTTTTTTTTTTTTTGGACCGTAATGCACGAAAAACAAAAATTCACGTGGGTGAATTTTGGGTGTTTTTTTTTTAGGGGTGGGGGGTATGTGAAAGTGATTATTTTTAAGGCAAACGCAAGTAATATAGGCGTCCAATGTGTGTGTGGTTTTTAAGACGCACGTTTTACGGGGTGGAAAAACGCACGTGGTAAATATAGGGGCCCTCAAACCTCAACTCCGGCCCAAAAAAAAATCCTTACAAGGCAGAACACCCGTATGGCTGTGTCCCCCCCCCCCCCCCTCACTTCCTCCCCCAGTGACAAGGCCAAAAAAAATGTGTCACTGAGACAGGAAGTGCTGGTAAATCTCCCCTGCGGGGACACGGCAGTAATAAGTGATTGTAATTCCTCCTCCTGTATAAGATTTTAAAAGATCCTTTTGGGCGGAGTTGAGGATTAAGGAATTGTTAAAGGAATATTTTTTTTAAGTCGGTTTGAATATTATTGGGACGGAAGACAGAATATTTAAAGGGGGGAGGGGGAAGATATTATTGGGACAGAAGATGGGGGAGGCGCGCAACGGGGAGGAAGAGGAATGTTTCCCTACGCCCAGCTGACTTCCTGTCTGTCACCTCCATAGAGGAGTAAAAGGAGAGCACCCCTGTGAGAAGCATTCGATGGAAGCTGGCGGTGGAGCTGGATGTGGTCAGCTCTGATAGGGGGAGGAGGCACGGGTGGGCGGGCAATGTCTCCGCCCTATACTGGAAAGTCTGAAACAGAAATAAGGCAAAGAGATGAAGAACATCAGTCAGTATGGAACTAGAATGGCCTTGGCTCCTCCCCAGGCCTAACCAACGCGTTTCGTCGTGAACCTTTTGACAAAGCCCCGAGGGCGGTGCGAAACTTATCGCCGTTCTAGTTCCGCGTTGATCAGCCTCTGTATCCCCTATGGAACTAGAATTCCCCCTCCCAGTGTGTTTCGTCTCGTCCACACGCCTTAGTCTTAGAGTGGGAAACCGATAATATGACTAAGCCCTGAGGGTGGTGCGAAACCTGTTGCCGTTTTTATAGTTCCATACTGATTCACATAGTTTTGCACTGATCAGCCTGTGTATCCAGTGGAACTAGAACTCCCTCAACGCGTTTCTTCTCACCCACATGGCTTAATCATAAACGTTCACCTCTATGACCAAGCCCTTTTATGATTAAGCCATGTGGGTGAGACAAAACGTGTGGAGGGTATTCTAGTTTCATTGGATACACAGGCTGATCTGTGCAGATCTATGCGAATCAGTATAGAACTATAAACGGCAACATAGTTCAGCACTGATCAGCCCGTGTATTCAATGAAACTAGAATACCCTCCACACGTTTCGTCTCAACCACATGGCTTAATCATAAAAGGGCTTGGTCATAGAGGCGAACGTTTATGATTAAGCCATGTGGGTGAGACGAAACATGTGGAGGGTATTCTAGTTTTCATTGAATAGTTCAGCACTGATCAGCCCGTGTATTCAATGAAACTAGAACACCCTCCACATGTTTCGTCTCACCCACGTGGCTTAATCATAAAACGTTCGCCTCTGTGACCAAGCCCTTTTATGACTAAGCCACGTGGGCGAGACGAAACGTGTGGAGGGCATTATAGTTCTGATCAGCCTGTGTATCCAGTGGAACTGTAATGCCTTAAACACGTTTCGTCTCACCCACGTGGCTTAGTCATAAAAGGGCTTGGTCACAGAGGTAAACGTTTATGATTAAGCCATGTGGGTGAGACGAAACATGTTGAGGGAGTTTTAGTTCTATTGGATACACAGGCTGATCAGTGAAAAACTATGTGAATCAGTATGGAACTATAAACGGCAACACGTTTCGCACCACCCTCAGGGCTTAGTCATAAAAGGGCTTGGTCATAGAGGTGAACGTTTATGATTAAGCCATGTGGGTGAGACGAAACATGTGGAGGGTATTCTAGTTTTCATTGAATAGTTCAGCACTGATCAGCCCGTGTATTCAATGAAACTAGAACACCCTCCACATGTTTCGTCTCACCCACGTGGCTTAATCATAAAACGTTCGCCTCTGTGACCAAGCCCTTTTATGACTAAGCCACGTGGGCGAGACGAAACGTGTGGAGGGCATTACAGTTCTGATCAGCCTGTGTATCCAGTGGAACTGTAATGCCTTAAACACGTTTTCGTCTCACCCACGTGGCTTAGTCATAAAAGGGCTTGGTCATAGAGGTGAACGTTTATGATTAAGCCATGTGGGTGAGACGAAACGTGTTGAAGTCACAGTTCCACATAGTTCAGCACTGATCAGCCTGTGTATCCAATGAAACTAGAATACCCTCTACATGTTTCGTCTCACCCACATGGCTTGATCATAAACAGTCACCTCTATGACCAAGCCCTTTTATGACTAAGCCACATGGGCGAGACGAAACGTGTGGAGGACATTACAGTTCCACTGGCTACACAGGCTGATCAGAACTGTAATGCCCTCCCACACGTTTCGTCTCTCCCATGTGGCTTAGTCATAAAAGGGCTTGGTCATAGAGGTGACTGTTTATGATCAAGCCATGTGGGTGAGACGAAACATGAATACACAGGCTGATCAGTGAAAAACTATGTGAATCAGTATGGAACTATAAACGACAACACGTTTCGCACCACCCTCAGGGCTTAGTCATAAAAGGGCTTGGTCATAGAGGTGAACGTTTATGATTAAGCCATGTGGGTGAGACGAAACGTGTTGAAGGCACAGTTCCACATAGTTCAGCACTGATCAGCCTGTGTATCCAATGAAACTAGAATACCCTCCACATGTTTCGTCTCACCCACATGGCTTGATCATAAACAGTCACCTCTAGGACCAAGCCCTTTTATGACTAAGTCACGTGGGCGAGACGAAACGTGTGGAGGGCATTTTAGTTTCATTGGATACACAGGCTAATCAGTGCTGAACTATGTGAAACTGTGCCTTCAACACGTTTCGTCTCACCCACATGGCTTATTCATAAAGGATCACCTCTATGACTAAGCCACGTGGGTGAGACGAAACATGTGGAGGGCATTCTAGTTTCATTGGTGCACAGGCATCAGTGCGGATCTATATGAATCAGTATGGAACTATAACGGCAACACGTTTCGCACCACCCTCAGGGCTTTGTCAGAGGTTCACCTCTAAGACTAAGCCCTAAGGGTGGTGAAAAACGCGCCGTTCTAGTGCCATAGATCTACACTGATCAGCTTGTGCGGCCATGATTTATCTAGAATGGCTTTAGCTCCTCCCAGGCCACACCAGCTGACACGTTTAGTCCCACCCATGGCGCTTGGTCATAGAGGTTCTCCTGAGAGCTGTGCGAAACCTGTCGCCGGTTTTATAATTTCTATGCTGATTGGCCTGTGAATCCACTATGGCCTGAGAGGAACCGACACGTTTCGTCTTAACCTCGGGTCTTATAGAGGTGAGGTTTTTCTTTATGACTAAGCAATGAGGGGCGATGTGAAACGCGTCGCCATTCTAATTCCGTACTGAGTTCCCGAAGGACTGCCCCCGCCTTCGGGGCTACGCGACGGATCTGAACAGAGAGGAACTTCTATATGGAAACATTTAGATACAAATTTTTTGTTTTTTAAATACAGAAGTTCGTCTCTGTCCAGATCTGTCTTGTAGCCCTGAAGAAGGGGGGAGGTGCTTCCGAAACGCGTTGAGCTGTCTGTGATGCCATTTACGAACTATTATGCTCATGTTTTCGGAGTCGGAATGTTGGGTGTGTGCGCCCTCAGGGATGTTGTAGGTCTTCAAATCTGGGCCCCCCCCCCCTTTTGTAGCCTTGGAGAAAGTGGGGCTGCCCCCCGAAACTCGTCATTTATCAATATCGGCAAGAAAAGTCTTTGGGGCTCTCGATTCAACACACTAAGCCATAAAGTGTCCCCCCCTCCCCCTACTGGGGACACAGGGATTCGACTTTGTGACCACTTCCTGTTGAGCCCAATCGGAGATCTGATTGGCCAAGTCGAAGGGGGCGGGGCGGGAATCTTACAATGCAGGTCTGTGAATGTTGTGAGGACGCCATGGCAACACAGGCTGGTGATCTTTTGGGGCGCCCCCCCCCCCCCCTTTCAAATCTATATCATTTTTTAACTTCGACTTTTGGGAACCTAAAGACCCCGCCCCATTCTTCTCCCAGACTCCGCCCCCTCTGAACGTTTCGTCCCCTGAACACTACGCTTTCGGCCGTCCAGTGGGTGTTTTGTGGTTGCTGGAAGTGAAACATTTTTGTCACTCTTTTTGTTTTTAGCCCCTCCCCCCCCCTCGCCCCTCCCCCCACCGTCTGGTGTTTTATTATTTATGATGATTTTATTTAAGTGTTTGGATTCCTCGGATGGGAGTCTGAGCGCTGAGACCGACCTGTATAACTGTATGTATATAAACCGACATGAAATGAGCAGCCGCTGTGCCCGTGTGTGTGTTTTTATTGTATCCTGAACCTCCTGGGCGCGTCCCTGGGAAGGGGGGGAGGAGCCTGGAAAGGAATCGGAATTTGGTTTAAGACACTAAGTAGTTTCTGATCTCAGGCAGAGGGAAGGAAAAAGGAGGGTGTTCTTTACATGACAGAACAGGAAGTGATGGGAAATCATTAGCGGGGTACACAGGAAGTGATGGGAAATCTCTGGCCTGTGACACAGGAAGTGATGGGAAATCTCTGATGGGGGACACCGGAAGTGATGGGAAATCTCTGATGGGGGACACAGGAAGTGATGGGATATCTGACGGGGGGGACACAGAAAGTGATGGGAAATCTCTGATGGGGGACACAGGAAGTGATGGGATATCTGACGGGGGGACACAGGAAGTGATGGGAAATCTCTGATGGGGGACACAGGAAGTGATGGGATATCTGACGGGGGGACACAGGAAGTGATGGGAAATCATTAGCGGGGGACACAGGAAGTGATGGGATATCTGACGGGGGGACACAGGAAGTGATGGGAAATCATTAGCGGGGGACACAGGAAGTGATGGGAAATCTCTGGCCTGGGACACAGGAAGCGATGGGAAATCTCTGATGGGGGACACAGGAAGTGATGGGAAATCTCTGATGGGGGACACAGGAAGTGATGGGAAATCTCTAGCGGGGAACACAGGAAGTGATGGGAAATCTCTGGCCTGTGACACAGGAAGTGATGGGAAATCTCTGATGGGGGACACAGGAAGTGATGGGATATCTGACGGGGGGACACAGGAAGTGATGGGAAATCTCTGATGGGGGACACAGGAAGTGATGGGATATCTGACGGGGGGACACAGGAAGTGATGGGAAATCATTAGCGGGTGACACAGGAAGTGATGGGAAATCTCTGGCCTGGGACACAGGAAGCGATGTGAAATCTCTGATGGGGGACACAGGAAGTGATGGGAAATCTCTAGCGGGGGACACAGGAAGTGATGGGAAATCTCTGGCCTGTGACACAGGAAGTGATGGGAAATCTCTGATGGGGGACACAGGAAGTGATGGGAAATCTCTGATGGGGGACACAGGAAGTGATGGGATATCTGACGGGGGGACACAGGAAGTGATGGGAAATCTCTGATGGGGGACACAGGAAGTGATGGGATATCTGACGGGGGGACACAGGAAGTGATGGGAAATCTCTGATGGGGGGGACACAGGAAGTGATGGGGAAATCTCTGATGGGGGGGACACAGGAAGTGATGGGAAATCTCTGATGGGGACACAGGAAGTGATAGGAAATCTCTGACGGGGGACACAGGAAGTGATTGGAAATCTCTAGCGGGGGACACAGGAAGTGATGGGAAATCTCTGGCCTGTGACACAGGAAGTGATGGTAAATCTCTGATGGGGGACACAGGAAGTGATGGGAAATCTCTGATGGGGGACACAGGAAGTGATTGGAAATCTCTGACGGGGGACACAGGAAGTGATTGGAAATCTCTGACGGGGGACACAGGAAGTGATTGGGAAATCTCTGGCTTGGGACACAGGAAGTGATGTGAAATCTCTGATTTGGACACAGGAAGTGATGGGAAATCTCTAGCGGGGGACACAGGAAGTGATGGGAAATCTCTAGCGGGGGACACAGGAAGTGATGGGAAATCTCTGAATGGGGGGGACACAGGAAGTGATGGGAAATCTGATGGGGGGACACAGGAAGTGATGGGAAATCTCTGACGGACACAGGAAGTGAGGGGGAAATCTCTGATGTGGGGACACAGGAAGTGATGGGGAAATCTCTGATGGGGGGGGGACACAGGAAGTGATGGGAAATCTCTGACGGGGGACACAGGAAGTGATGGGAAATCTCTGACGGGGGACACAGGAAGTGATGGGGAATCTCTGATTTGGACACAGGAAGTGATGGGAAATCTCTGGCGGTGGACACAGGAAGTGATGGGAAATCTCTGTATGGGGGGACACAGGAAGTGATGGGAAATCTCTGAATGGGGGGACACAGGAAGGATGGGAAATCTCTGATGGGGGACACAGGAAGTGATGGGAAATCTCTGTATGGGGGGACACAGGAAGTGATGGGAAATCTCTGAATGGGGGGACACAGGAAGGATGGGAAATCTCTGATGGGGGACACAGGAAGTGATGGGAAATCTCTGATGGGGGACACAGGAAGTGATGGGAAATCTCTGACGGGGGACACAGGAAGTGATGGGAAATCTCTGACGGGGGGACACAGGAAGGATGGGAAATCTATGATGGGGGACACAGGAAGTGATGGGAAATCTCTGATGGGGGACACAGGAAGTGATGGGAAATCTCTGATGGGGGACACAGGAAGTGATGGGAAATCTCTGACGGGGGGGACACAGGAAGTGATGGGAAATCTCTGGCCTGGGACACAGGAAGTGATGGGAAATCTTTGACGGGGGCCACAGGAAGTGATGGGAAATCTCTGATGGGGGGGCCACAGGAAGTGATGGGAAATCTCTGATGGGGGGGACACAGGAAGTGATGGGAAATATCTGACGGGGGGCCACAGGAAGTGATGGGAAATCTGACTGGGGGCCACAGGAAGTGATGGTATTTTTTTGATGGGGGACACAGGAAGTGATGGGGAATCTCTGAATGGGGGGACACAGGAAGTGATGGGGAATCTCTGAATGGGGGGACACAGGAAGTGATGGGAAATCTCTGAATGGGGGGCCACAGGAAGTGATGGGAAATCTGACTGGGGGCCACAGGAAGTGATGGGAAATCTGACTGGGGGCCACAGGAAGTGATGGGAAATCTGACGGGGGGCCACAGGAAGTGATGGGAAATCTGACGGGGGCCACAGGAAGTGATGGGAAATCTGACGGGGGCCACAGGAAGTGATGGGAAATCTGACGGGGGCCACAGGAAGTGATGGGAAATCTGACGGGGGCCACAGGAAGTGATGGGAAATCTGACAGGGGGCCACAGGAAGTGATGGTAAATTTCTGATAAGGGACACAGGAAGTAATAGGAAATCTCTGTTCTGGGAAACAGGAAGTGATGGGAAATCTCTGAATGAGGGGACACAGGAAGTGATGGGAAATCTCTGAATGGGGGGACACAGGAAGGGATGGGAAATCTCTGACTGGGGACACAGGAAGTGATGGGAAATCTCTGATGGGGGGCACAGGAAGTGATGAGAAATCTCTGATGGGGGGTACAGGAAGTGGTGGGAAATCTCTGATGGGGGGCACAGGAAGTGATGAGAAATCTCTGATGGGGGGTACAGGAAGTGGTGGGAAATCTCTGACGGGGATAAAAGTCCTTCACAGGGGACACAGGAAGTGATGGGAAATCTCTGATGGGGGACACAGGAAGTGATGGGAAATCTCTAGCGGGGGACACAGGAAGTGATGGGAAATCTCTGATGGGGGGGACACAGGAAGTGATGGGAAATCTCTGACAGGGGACACAGGAAGTGATGAGAAATCTCTGATGGGGGCACAGGAAGTGGTGGGAAATCTCTGATGGGGGGGCACAGGAAGTGATGGGAAATCTCTGATGGGGGGGACACAGGAAGTGATGGGAAATCTCTGATGGGGGGGACACAGGAAGTGGTGGGAAATCTCTGATGGGGGGACACAGGAAGTGATGGGAAATCTCTAGCGGGGGACACAGGAAGTGATGGGAAATCTCTGAATGGGGGGACACAGGAAGTGATGGGAAATCTCTGATGGGGGGACACAGGAAGTGATGGGAAATCTCTGATGGGGGGACACAGGAAGTGATGGGAAATCTCTGATGGGGGGGACACAGGAAGTGATGGGAAATCTCTGATGGGGGGACACAGGAAGTCATGGGAAATCTCTGATGGGGGGACACAGGAAGTGATGGGAAATCTCTGACAGGGGACACAGGAAGCGATGGGAAATCTCTGATGGGGGGACACAGGAAGTGATGGGAAATCTCTGAATTGGACACAGGAAGTGATGGGAAATCTCTGATGGGGGGACACAGGAAGTGATGGGAAATCTCTGATGGGGGACACAGGAAGTGATGGGAAATCTCTGATGGGGGACACAGGAAGTGATGGGAAATCTCTGATGGGGGACACAGGAAGTGATGGGAAATCTCTGGCTTGGGACACAGGAAGTGACAGGAAATCTCTGGCTTGGGACACAGGAAGTGATGGGAAATCTCTGGCTTAGGACACAGGAAGTGACGGTAAATCTCTGTCGGTGGACACAGGAAGTGACGGGAAATCTCTGATGGGGGACACAGGAAGTGATGGGAAATCTCTGATGGGGGACACAGGAAGTGATGGGAAATCTCTGATGGGGGGACACAGGAAGTGATGGGAAATCTCTAGCGGGGGGACACAGGAAGTGATGGGAAATCTCTGAATGGGGGGACACAGGAAGTGATGGGAAATCTCTGGCCTGTGACACAGGAAGTGATGGGAAATCTCTGATGGGGGACACAGGAAGTGATGAGAAATCTCTGATGGGGACACAGGAAGTGATGGGAAATCTCTGATGGGGGACACAGGAAGTGATTGGAAATCTCTGACGGGGGACACAGGAAGTGATTGGAAAATCTCTGGCTTGGGACACAGGAAGTGATGTGAAATCTCTGATTTGGACACAGGAAGTGATGGGAAATCTCTAGCGGGGGACACAGGAAGTGATGGGAAATCTCTAGTGGGGGACACAGGAAGTGATGGGAAATCTCTGAATGGGGGGACACAGGAAGTGATGGGAAATCTCTGGTGGGGGGACACAGGAAGTGATTGGAAATCTCTAATTTGGACACAGGAAGTGATGGGAAATCTCTAGCGGGGGACACAGGAAGTGATGGGAAATCTCTGATGTGGGGACACAGGAAGTGATGGGAAATCTCTGATGTGGGGACACAGGAAGTGATGGGAAATCTCTGATGTGGGGACACAGGAAGTGATGGGAAATCACTGGCTTGGGACACAGGAAGTGATGGGAAATCTCTGATGGGGGGACACAGGAAGTGATGGGAAATCTCTGATGGGGGACACAGGAAGTGATGGGAAATCTCTGATGGGGGACACAGGAAGTGATGGGAAATCTCTGATGGGGGACACAGGAAGTGATGGGAAATCTCTGGCTTGGGACACAGGAAGTGACAGGAAATCTCTGGCTTGGGACAAAGGAAGTGACAGGAAATCTCTGGCTTGGGACAAAGGAAGTGACAGGAAATCTCTGGCTTGGGACACAGGAAGTGACGGGGAAATCTCTGGCTTGGGACACAGAAAGTGGTGGGAAATCTCTGGCTTGGGACACAGGAAGTGATGAGAAATCTCTAGCTTGGGACACAGGAAGTGACGGTAAATCTCTGGCGGTGGACACAGGAAGTGACGGTAAATCTCTGGCGGTGGACACAGGAAGTGATGGGAAATCTCTGGCTTGGGACACAGGAAGTGGTGGGAAATCTCTGGCTTGGGACACAGGAAGTGACGGGAAATCTCTGGGGGACACAGGAAGTGATGGGAAATCTCTGGCTTGGGACACAGGAAGTGATGGGAAATCTCTGATGGGGGGACACAGGAAGTGATGGGAAATCTCTGGCTTGGGACACAGGAAGTGGTGGGAAATCTCTGGCTTGGGACACAGGAAGTGACGGGAAATCTCTGGGGGACACAGGAAGTGATGGGAAATCTCTGGCTTGGGACACAGGAAGTGATGGGAAATCTCTGATGGGGGGACACAGGAAGTGATGGGAAATCTCTGATGGGGGACACAGGAAGTGATGGGAAATCTCTGATGGGGGGACACAGGAAGTGATGGGAAATCTCTGATGGGGGACACAGGAAGTGATGGGAAATCTCTGATGGGGGACACAGGAAGTGATGGGAAATCTCTGACAGGGGACACAGGAAGTGATGGGAAATCTCTGACGGGGGACACAGGAAGTGATGGGAAATCTCTGATGGGGGACACAGGAAGTGATGGGAAATCTCTGATGGGGGACACAGGAAGTGATGGGAAATCTCTGACGGGGGACACAGGAAGTGATGGGAAATCTCTGATTTGGACACAGGAAGTGATGGGAAATCTCTGATGGGGGGACACAGGAAGTGATGGGAAATCTCTGGCCTGGGACACAGGAAGTGATGGGAAATCTCTGGCTTGGGACACAGGAAGTGATGGGAAATCTCTGGCTTGGGACACAGGAAGTGGTGGGAAATCTCTAGCTTGGGACACAGGAAGTGACGGGAAATCTCTGGCGGTGGACACAGGAAGTGACGGGAAATCTCTGGCGGTGGACACAGGAAGTGATGGGAAATCTCTGATGGGGGACACAGGAAGTGATGGGAAATCTCTGACGGGGGACACAGGAAGTGATGGGAAATCTCTGATTTGGACACAGGAAGTGATGGGAAATCTCTGATGGGGGACACAGGAAGTGATGGGAAATCTCTGGCCTGGGACACAGGAAGTGAAATCTTTGACGGGGGCCACAGGAAGTGATGGGAAATCTGACGGGGGGCCACAGGAAGTGATGTGAAATCTGACGGGGGGCCACAGGAAGTGATGGGAAATCTGACTGGGGGCCACAGGAAGTGATGGGAAATCTGACTGGGGGCCACAGGAAGTGATGGGAAATCTGACTGGGGGCCACAGGAAGTGATGGTAAATTTCTGATAAGGGACACAGGAAGTAATAGGAAATCTCTGTTCTGGGAAACAGGAAGTGATGGGAAATCTCTGAATGAGGGGACACAGGAAGTGATGGGAAATCTCTGAATGGGGGGACACAGGAAGTGATGGGAAATCTCTGACGGGGGACACAGGAAGTGATGGGAAATCTCTGATGGGGGGCACAGGAAGTGATGAGAAATCTCTGATGGGGGGTACAGGAAGTGGTGGGAAATCTCTGATGGGGGGCACAGGAAGTGATGAGAAATCTCTGATGGGGGGTACAGGAAGTGGTGGGAAATCTCTGACGGGGATAAAAGTCCTTCACAGGGGACACAGGAAGTGATGGGAAATCTCTGATGGGGGACACAGGAAGTGATGGGAAATCTCTAGCGGGGGGCCACAGGAAGTGATGGGAAATCTGACGGGGGGCCACAGGAAGTGATGGTATTTTTTTGATGGGGGACACAGGAAGTGATGGGGAATCTCTGAATGGGGGGACACAGGAAGTGATGGGAAATCTCTGTATGGGGGGACACAGGAAGTGATGGGAAATCTCTGAATGGGGGGACACAGGAAGGATGGGAAATCTCTGAATGGGGGGACACAGGAAGTGATGGGAAATCTCTGATGGGGGGACACAGGAAGTGATGGGAAATCTCTGATGGGGGGGACACAGGAAGTGATGGGAAATATCTGATGGGGGGACACAGGAAGTGATGGGAAATCTCTGAATGGGGGGACACAGGAAGTGATGGGAAATCTCTGATGGGGGGACACAGGAAGTGATGGGAAATCTCTGATGGGGGGGACACAGGAAGTGATGGGAAATCTCTGATGGGGGGACACAGGAAGTGATGGGAAATCTTTGACAGGGGACACAGGAAGTGATGAGAAATCTCTGATGGGGGGACACAGGAAGTGATGGGAAATCTCTGATGGGGGACACAGGAAGTGATGGGAAATCTCTGATGGGGGACACAGGAAGTGATGGGAAATCTCTGGCTTGGGACAAAGGAAGTGACAGGAAATCTCTGGCTTGGGACAAAGGAAGTGGTGGGAAATCTCTGATGGGGGGGACACAGGAAGTGATGGGAAATCTCTGATGGGGGGACACAGGAAGTGATGGGAAATCTTTGACAGGGGACACAGGAAGTGATGAGAAATCTCTGATGGGGGCACAGGAAGTGGTGGGAAATCTCTGATGGGGGGGCACAGGAAGTGGTGGAAAATCTCTGATGGGGGGCACAGGAAGTGATGGGAAATCTCTGATGGGGGGGACACAGGAAGTGATGGGAAATCTCTGATGGGGGGGACACAGGAAGTGGTGGGAAATCTCTGATGGGGGGACACAGGAAGTGATGGGAAATCTCTAGCGGGGGACACAGGAAGTGATGGGAAATCTCTGAATGGGGGGACACAGGAAGTGATGGGAAATCTCTGATGGGGGGACACAGGAAGTGATGGGAAATCTCTGATGGGGGGACACAGGAAGTGATGGGAAATCTCTGATGGGGGGGACACAGGAACTGATGGGAAATCTCTGATGGGGGGACACAGGAAGTGATGGGAAATCTCTGACAGGGGACACAGGAAGCGATGGGAAATCTCTGATGGGGGGGACACAGGAAGTGATGGGAAATCTCTGAATTGGACACAGGAAGTGATGGGAAATCTCTGATGGGGGGACACAGGAAGTGATGGGAAATCTCTGATGGGGGACACAGGAAGTGATGGGAAATCTCTGATGGGGGACACAGGAAGTGATGGGAAATCTCTGATGGGGGACACAGGAAGTGATGGGAAATCTCTGATGGGGGACACAGGAAGTGATGGGAAATCTCTGGCTTGGGACAAAGGAAGTGACAGGAATTCTCTGGCTTGGGACAAAGGAAGTGACAGGAAATCTCTGGCTTGGGACAAAGGAAGTGACAGGAAATCTCTGGCTTGGGACACAGGAAGTGGTGGGAAATCTCTGGCTTAGGACACAGGAAGTGATGAGAAATCTCTAGCTTGGGACACAGGAAGTGACGGTAAATCTCTGGCGGTGGACACAGGAAGTGACGGGAAATCTCTGATGGGGGACACAGGAAGTGATGGGAAATCTCTGATGGGGGACACAGGAAGTGATGGGAAATCTCTGATGGGGGGACACAGGAAGTGATGGGAAATCTCTAGCGGGGGGACACAGGAAGTGATGGGAAATCTCTGAATGGGGGGACACAGGAAGTGATGGGAGATCTCTGGCCTGTGACACAGGAAGTGATGGGAAATCTCTGATGGGGGACACAGGAAGTGATGGGAAATCTCTGACGGGGGACACAGGAAGTGATGGGAAATCTCTGACGGGGGACACAGGAAGTGATTGGAAATCTCTGACGGGGGACACAGGAAGTGATTGGAAATCTCTGACGGGGGACACAGGAAGTGATTGGAAATCTCTGACGGGGGACACAGGAAGTGATTGGGAAATCTCTGGCTTGGGACACAGGAAGTGATGTGAAATCTCTGATTTGGACACAGGAAGTGATGGGAAATCTCTAGCGGGGGACACAGGAAGTGATGGGAAATCTCTGAATGGGGGGGACCCAGGAAGTGATGGGAAATCTGATGGGGGGACACAGGAAGTGATGGGAAATCTCTGACGGGGGACACAGGAAGTGATGGGGAATCTCTGATGTGGGGACACAGGAAGTGATGGGGAAATCTCTGATGGGGGGGGACACAGGAAGTGATGGGAAATCTCTGACGGGGGACACAGGAAGTGATGGGGAATCTCTGATTTGGACACAGGAAGTGATGGGAAATCTCTGGCTTGGGACACAGGAAGTGATGTGAAATCTCTGATTTGGACACAGGAAGTGATGGGAAATCTCTAGCGGGGGACACAGGAAGTGATGGGAAATCTCTGAATGGGGGGACACAGGAAGTGATGGGAAATCTCTGGTGGGGGGGACACAGGAAGTGATTGGAAATCTCTGATTTGGACACAGGAAGTGATGGGAAATCTCTAGCGGGGGACACAGGAAGTGATGGGAAATCTCTGATGTGGGGACACAGGAAGTGATGGGAAATCTCTGATGTGGGGACACAGGAAGTGATGGGAAATCTCTGATGTGGGGACACAGGAAGTGATGGGAAATCACTGGCTTGGGACACAGGAAGTGATGGGAAATCTCTGATGGGGGACACAGGAAGTGATGGGAAATCTCTGATGGGGGACACAGGAAGTGATGGGAAATCTCTGATGGGGGACACAGGAAGTGATGGGAAATCTCTGGCTTGGGACACAGGAAGTGACAGGAAATCTCTGGCTTGGGACACAGGAAGTGACGGGAAATCTCTGGCTTGGGACACAGGAAGTGGTGGAAAATCTCTGGCTTGGGACACAGGAAGTGATGAGAAATCTCTAGCTTGGGACACAGGAAGTGACGGTAAATCTCTGGCGGTGGACACAGGAAGTGGCGGTAAATCTCTGGCGGTGGACACAGGAAGTGACGGGAAATCTCTGGCTTGGGACACAGGAAGTGATGGGAAATCTCTGGCTTGGGACACAGGAAGTGGTGGGAAATCTCTGGCTTGGGACACAGGAAGTGATGGGAAATCTCTAGCTTGGGACACAGGAAGTGACGGGAAATCTCTGGCGGTGGACACAGGAAGTGACGGGAAATCTCTGGGGGACACAGGAAGTGATGGGAAATCTCTGATGGGGGACACAGGAAGTGATGGGAAATCTCTGATGGGGGACACAGGAAGTGATGGGAAATCTCTGACGGGGGACACAGGAAGTGATGGGAAATCTCTGATTTGGACACAGGAAGTGATGGGAAATCTCTGATGGGGGACACAGGAAGTGATGGGAAATCTCTGGCCTGGGACACAGGAAGTGATGGGAAATCTCTGGCTTGGGACACAGGAAGTGATGGGAAATCTCTGGCTTGGGACACAGGAAGTGGTGGGAAATCTCTAGCTTGGGACACAGGAAGTGACGGTAAATCTCTGGCGGTGGACACAGGAAGTGACGGGAAATCTCTGGCGGTGGACACAGGAAGTGATGGGAAATCTCTGTATGGGGGGACACAGGAAGTGATGGGAAATCTCTGAATGGGGGGACACAGGAAGGATGGGAAATCTCTGATGGGGGACACAGGAAGTGATGGGAAATCTCTGATGGGGGACACAGGAAGTGATGGGAAATCTCTGAATGGGGGGACACAGGAAGGATGGGAAATCTCTGATGGGGGACACAGGAAGTGATGGGAAATCTCTGACGGGGGACACAGGAAGTGATGGAAAATCTCTGACGGGGGACACAGGAAGTGATGGGAAATCTCTGATGGGGGACACAGGAAGTGATGGGAAATCTCTGATGGGGGGACACAGGAAGTGATGGGAAATCTCTGACGGGGGACACAGGAAGTGATGGGAAATCTCTGATTTGGACACAGGAAGTGATGGGAAATCTCTGATGGGGGGACACAGGAAGTGATGGGAAATCTCTGGCCTGGGACACAGGAAGTGATGGGAAATCTCTGGCGGTGGACACAGGAAGTGACGGGAAATCTCTGGCTTGGGACACAGGAAGTGATGGGAAATCTCTGGCTTGGGACACAGGAAGTGGTGGGAAATCTCTAGCTTGGGACACAGGAAGTGACGGTAAATCTCTGGCGGTGGACACAGGAAGTGACGGGAAATCTCTGGCGGTGGACACAGGAAGTGATGGGAAATCTCTGTATGGGGGGACACAGGAAGTGATGGGAAATCTCTGAATGGGGGGACACAGGAAGGATGGGAAATCTCTGATGGGGGACACAGGAAGTGATGGGAAATCTCTGATGGGGGACACAGGAAGTGATGGGAAATCTCTGAATGGGGGGACACAGGAAGTGATGGGAAATCTCTGAATGGGGGGACACAGGAAGGATGGGAAATCTCTGATGGGGGACACAGGAAGTGATGGGAAATCTCTGACGGGGGACACAGGAAGTGATGGGAAATCTCTGACGGGGGACACAGGAAGTGATGGGAAATCTCTGATGGGGGACACAGGAAGTGATGGGAAATCTCTGACGGGGGACACAGGAAGTGATGGGAAATCTCTGATTTGGACACAGGAAGTGATGGGAAATCTCTGGCCTGGGACACAGGAAGTGATGGGAAATCTTTGACGGTGGACACAGCAAGTGATGGGAAATATCTGACGGGGGGCCACAGGAAGTGATGTGAAATCTGACGGGGGGCCACAGGAAGTGATGGGAAATCTGACTGGGGGCCACAGGAAGTGATGGGAAATCTGACTGGGGGCCACAGGAAGTGATGGGAAATCTGACGGGGGGCCACAGAAAGTGATGGGAAATCTGACGGGGGCCACAGGAAGTGATGGGAAATCTGACAGGGGGCCACAGGAAGTGATGGTAAATTTCTCATAAGGGACACAGGAAGTAATAGGAAATCTCTGTTCTGGGAAACAGGAAGTGATGGGAAATCTCTGAATGAGGGGACACAGGAAGTGATGGGAAATCTCTGAATGGGGGGACACAGGAAGTGATGGGAAATCTCTGACGGGGGACACAGGAAGTGATGGGAAATCTCTGATGGGGGGCACAGGAAGTGATGAGAAATCTCTGATGGGGGGTACAGGAAGTGGTGGGAAATCTCTGATGGGGTGCACAGGAAGTGATGAGAAATCTCTGATGGGGGGTACAGGAAGTGGTGGGAAATCTCTGACGGGGATAAAAGTCCTTCACAGGGGACACAGGAAGTGATGGGAAATCTCTGATGGGGGACACAGGAAGTGATGGGAAATCTCTAGCGGGGGGACACAGCAAGTGATGGGAAATATCTGACGGGGGGCCACAGGAAGTGATGGGAAATCTCTGAATGGGGGGACACAGGAAGTGATGGGAAATCTCTGAATGGGGGGACACAGGAAGTGATGGGAAATCTCTGATGGGGGGACACAGGAAGTGATGGGAAATCTCTGATGGGGGGACACAGGAAGTGATGGGAAATCTCTGATGGGGGGACACAGGAAGTGATGGGAAATCTCTGACGGCGGACACAGGAAGTGATGAGAAATCTCTGATGGGGGCACAGGAAGTGGTGGGAAATCTCTGATGGGGGGGCACAGGAAGTGGTGGAAAATCTCTGATGGGGGGGCACAGGAAGTGATGGGAAATCTCTGATGGGGGGACACAGGAAGTGATGGGAAATCTCTGATGGGGGGACACAGGAAGTGATGGGAAATCTCTGATGGGGGGGACACAGGAAGTGATGGGAAATCTCTGATGGGGGGGACACAGGAAGTGATGGGAAATCTCTGATGGGGGGGACACAGGAAGTGATGGGAAATCTCTGATGGGGGGACACAGGAAGTGATGGGAAATCTCTGAATTGGACACAGGAAGTGATGGGAAATCTCTGATGGGGGGGACGACACAGTGTTATACCTGAAGGGTTCCACATGTACTGGCACTTTAAGGCTGGCTCCGCCCAGCAGTGATGACAAGGGGTACGGTGGCCATCTTGGAGTGTGCTCATGTAGGAAGCAGATAAGATGTAATGTCCTGAGATGCATGTTGCAGTGAACAGCCTGTACTGAATAAACATCCATTGCTCCAGACCAGAGTCTTGTGTCTCTCACAACACACAGGACATCACACAGAGCGGCGCGTTGTGCGGAGCGTAGGGGTCCGGAGCGGCCCATTGTGCGGAGCGTAGGGGTCCAAAGCGGCCCATTGTGTGGAGTGTAGGGGTCCGGAGCGGCCCATTGTGCGGAGTGTAGGGGTCCGGAGCGGCCCATTGTGCGGAGCGTAGGGGTCCAAAGCGGCCCATTGTGTGGAGTGTAGGGGTCCGGAGCGGCCCATTGTGCGGAGCGTAGGGGTCTGGAGCGGTGTGTTGTGCGGAGCGTAGGGGTCCGGAGCGGTGTGTTATGCGGAGCGTAGGGGTCCGGAGCGGTCCATCGTGCAGAGTGTAGGGGTCTGGAGCGGCACGTTATGCGGAGCGTTGGGGTCCGGAGTCGTGCGGAGTGTAGGGGTCCTGAGCGGCCCATCGTGCAGAGTGTAGGGGTCTGGAGCGGCCCATTGTGCGGAGCGTAGAGGTCCAGAGTGGCCCATTGTGCAGAGTATAGGGGTCCGGAGCGGCCCATCGTGCGGAGCTTAGGGGTCCAGAGCGGTGTGTTGTGCGGAGTGTAGGGGTCCGGAGCGGTGTGTTATGCGGAGCGTCTGGAGCGGCCCATTGTGCGGAGTGTAGGGGTCCGGAGCGGCCCATTGTGCGGAGCTTAGGGGTCCAGAGCGGTGTGTTGTGCGGAGTGTAGGGGTCCGGAGCGGTGTGTTATGCGGAGCGTCTGGAGCGGCCCATTGTGCGGAGTGTAGGGGTCCGGAGCGGCCCATTGTGCGGAGTGTAGGGGTCCGGAGCGGCCCATCGTGCGGAGCGTAGGGGTCCAGAGCGGTGTGTTGTGCGGAGCGTAGGGGTCCGGAGCGGTGTGTTATGCGGAGCGTAGGGGTCCAGAGCGGCCCATCGTGCGGAGTGTAGGGGTCCGGAGCGGCCCATCGTGCGGAGCGTAGGGGTCCAGAGCGGTGTGTTGTGCGGAGCGTAGGGGTCCGGCGACGTGCGTGGTGTAGGGGTCCGGCGTCGTGCGTGGCGTAGGGGTCCGGCGTCGTGCGTGGCGTAGGGGTCCGGCGTCGTGCGTGGCGTAGGGGGTCCGGCGTCGTGCGTGGCGTAGGGGGTCCGGCGACGTGCGTGGCGTAGGGGTCCGGCGTCGTGCGTGGCGTAGGGGTCCGGCGACGTGCGTGGCGTAGGGGTCCGGCGACGTGCGTGGCGTAGGGGTCCGGCGACGTGCGTGGCGTAGGGGTCCGGCGACGTGCGTGGCGTAGGGGTCCGGCGACGTGCGTGGCGTAGGGGTCCGGCGTCGTGCGTGGCGTAGGGGTCCGGCGTCGTGCGTGGCGTAGGGGGTCCGGCGTCGTGCGTGGCGTAGGGGTCCGGCGACGTGCGTGGCGTAGGGGTCCGGCGTCGTGCGTGGCGTAGGGGTCCGGCGTCGTGCGTGGCGTAGGGGTCCGGCGACGTGCGTGGCGTAGGGGTCCGGACGTGCGTGGCGTAGGGGTCCGGCTACGTGCGTGGCGTAGGGGTCCGGCGTCGCGCGTGGCGTAGGGGTCCGGCGACGCGCGTGACGTAGGGGTCCGGCGTCGTGCGTGGCGTAGGGGTCCGGCGACGTGCGTGGCGTAGGGGTCCGGCGTCGTGCGTGGCGCAGGGGTGCGGCGACGTGCGTGGCGTAGGGGGTCCGGCGACGTGCGTGGCGTAGGGGGTCCGGCGACGTGCGTGGCGTAGGGGGTCCGGCGACGTGCGTGGCGTAGGGGTCCGGCGTCGTGCGTGGCGTAGGGGTCCGGCGACGTGCGTGGCGTAGGGGGTCCGGCGACGTGCGTGGCGTAGGGGTCCGGCGTCGTGCGTGGCGTAGGGGTCCGGCGACGTGCGTGGCGTAGGGGTCCGGCGACGTGCGTGGCGTAGGGGTCCGGCGACGTGCGTGGCGTAGGGGTCCGGCGTTGTGCGTGGCGTAGGGGTCCGGCGACGTGCGTGGCGTAGGGGTCCGGCGACGTGCGTGGCGTAGGGGTCCGGCGTCGTGCGTGGCGTAGGGGTCCGGCGTCGTGCGTGGCGTAGGGGGTCCGGCGACGTGCGTGGCGTAGGGGTCCGGCGTCGTGCGTGGCGTAGGGGGTCCGGCGTCGTGCGTGGCGTAGGGGTCCGGCGACGTGCGTGGCGTAGGGGTCCGGCGACGTGCGTGGCGTAGGGGTCCGGCGACGTGCGTGGCGTAGGGGTCCGGCGACGTGCGTGGCGTAGGGGTCCGGCGTCGTGCGTGGCGTAGGGGTCCGGCGACGTGCGTGACGTAGGGGTCCGGCGTCGTGCGTGACGTAGGGGTCCGGCGTCGTGCGTGGCGTAGGGGTCCGGCGACGTGCGTGGCGTAGGGGTCCGGCGTCGTGCGTGGCGTAGGGGTCCGGCGACGTGCGTGGCGTAGGGGTCCGGCGACGTGCGTGGCGTAGGGGGTCCGGCGACGTGCGTGGCGTAGGGGGTCCGGCGACGTGCGTGGCGTAGGGGGTCCGGCGACGTGCGTGGCGTAGGGGTCCGGCGTCGTGCGTGGCGTAGGGGTCCGGCGACGTGCGTGGCGTAGGGGTCCGGCGACGTGCGTGGCGTAGGGGGTCCGGCGACGTGCGTGGCGTAGGGGGTCCGGCGACGTGCGTGGCGTAGGGGGTCCGGCGACGTGCGTGGCGTAGGGGTCCGGCGTCGTGCGTGGCGTAGGGGTCCGGCGACGTGCGTGGCGTAGGGGGTCCGGCGACGTGCGTGGCGTAGGGGTCCGGCGTCGTGCGTGGCGTAGGGGTCCGGCGACGTGCGTGGCGTAGGGGTCGTGCGTGGCGTAGGGGTCCGGCGACGTGCGTGGCGTAGGGGTCCGGCGACGTGCGTGGCGTAGGGGGTCCGGCGACGTGCGTGGCGTAGGGGTCCGGCGACGTGCGTGGCGTAGGGGTCTGGCGACGTGCGTGGCGTAGGGGTCCGGGGTCGTGCGTGGCGTAGGGGTCCGGCGACGTGCGTGACGTAGGGGTCCGGCGTCGTGCGTGACGTAGGGGTCCGGCGTCGTGCGTGGCGTAGGGGTCCGGCGACGTGCGTGGCGTAGGGGTCCGGCGTCGTGCGTGGCGTAGGGGTCCGGCGACGTGCGTGGCGTAGGGGGTCCGGCGACGTGCGTGGCGTAGGGGGTCCGGCGACGTGCGTGGCGTAGGGGGTCCGGCGACGTGCGTGGCGTAGGGGTCCGGCGTCGTGCGTGGCGTAGGGGTCCGGCGACGTGCGTGGCGTAGGGGTCTGGCGACGTGCGTGGCGTAGGGGTCCGGGGTCGTGCGTGGCGTAGGGGTCCGGCGTCGTGCGTGGCGTAGGGGTCCGGCGTCGTGCGTGGCGTAGGGGTCCGGCGTCGTGCGTGGCGTAGGGGGATATTTTGTGTTTTTTCTATCAGAATTCATTAAACTTTATTCCTTCCATAAATATTACATTTGAACGATCGCCGCCCAAATACTGTGACATGAAATCTGCGCCGTCCTCCATTTTATTCTCCGGGGTCTCGGCTGAAGTTTATATATTCTGTTTGGGGGGGTTTTCATGTATACAGAAAGGGCGGCGTCTGAGGCTTGGCTGTGATTGGAGGGCTGACACCGGTGTTTTGGGGTCAGAGGATCACCATTACAATCCCCTCCCCCTCTATAGGACACCACGTGAGACTCTCCTCCTGATTTAGGAGAGAACGCAAATACAAGGACCGGAAGTGACGCACGGCGCGGCGGAAGTCAGGGGCCGGAGGGGCCGCCGGGAGATGTAGTTCGGTCGGCGAATGCTGAGTCAACGCCACGCCCCGCCCGGCGGACTCCGCCCGCTGATTGGCGGAGGAAAGAGACGGGCTGTAGCACAGCCGGGCGGAAGTAGTTCGGATGCTCGGGCGGAAGTGGCCTGTGATTGGCGGAGAGGCGGTCCAGTGGTAGAGCTCAGTGTTGGCCGGTGGAGCGGAGGAGGTGATACAGCAAAGATGGTGCTGGAGAGTACGATGGTCTGGTAAGGAGAACCGGGGGGGGGCCCGGCCCCTGTGTGTGTGTGATGGGGGGGCGCTCATAGAAGTGACGGTAATGTCTGTGTGGGGGAGGGGGACTCCCAGTACAGTCTGTACACCCCTCATATGTGGGGCCAATAACGGGGGGGGGGGGGGGGTATGGGTGGGAGGGGGATTCTCGGGGGGTATGATGGTGGGAGGGGAGATTCTCGTGGGGGTAATGATGGTGGGAGGGGAGATTCTCTGTGGGGAGGGGAGATTCTCTGGGGGGTGGGGGTGATGATGGTGGGAGGGGAGATTCTCTGGGGGGTGGGGGCGATGGGGGGTGGGGCGATGATGGAGGGAGGGGAGATTCTCGTGGTGGGTGATGACGGTGGGAGGGGATTTCTCTGGGGGGGGGGGCGATGACGATGGGAGGGGAGATTCTCGTGGGGGTGGGGGCGATGACGGTGGGAGGGGAGATTCTCAATGACGGGGGTGGGAGGGGAGATTCTCGTTGGGGGCTCTGGGGGGTGGGAGGGGAGATTCTCTTCTGGGGTGGGGGCGATGACGGTGGGAGGGGAGATTCTCTGGGGGTGGGGCGGTGACGGTGGGGGGCGAGATTCTCCGGTGGGAGGGGAGATTCTCTGGGGGTGTGGGATGATGATGGTGGGGGGGAGATTCTCCGTGGGAGGGGAGATTCTCTGGGGATGGTGGTGGGGCGATGATTCTCTGGGGGTGGGGCGATGACGGTGGGAGGGGAGATTCTCTGGGGGTGGGGGCGATGACGGTGGGTGGGGAGATTCTCCGTGGGGGAGGGAGATTCTCTGGGGATGATGACGGTGGGTGAGGGGAGATTCTCTGGGGGGTGGGGCGATGACGGTGGAGGGAGATTCTCTGGGGGTGGAGACGATGATGGGGGGAGGGGGAGATTCTCTGGGGGGTGGTGGCGATGATGGTGGGAGGGGAGATTCTCGTGCGGGTGGGGGTGATGACGGTGGGAGGGGAGATTCTCTGGGGGTGGAGACGATGGTGGGAGGGGAGATTCTCTGGGGGGGTGGCGGCGATGATGGTGGGAGGGGAGATTCTCTGGGGGGTGGGGTGTGGGGTGATGACGGTGGGAGGGGAGATTCTCGTGGGGGTGGGGGTGGAGACGAGGATGGTGAGGAGGGGAGATTCTCTGGAGGGGTGGCGGCGATGATGGTGGGAGGGGAGATTCTCTGGGGGGTGGGGGTAATGATGGTGGGAGGGGAGATTCTCTGGGGTGGGGGATGACGGTGGGAGGGGAGATTCTCTGGGGGGTGGGGGTAATGATGGGTGGATGATGGTGAGATTCTCTGTGGGGAGGGGAGATTCTCTGGGGGGTGGGGGTGATGATGGTGGGAGGGGAAAGGGGGGTGGGGGCGATTCTCGTGGGGGTGATGACGGTGGGAGGGGAGTTTCTCTGGGGGGTGGGCGATGACGGTGGGAGGGGAGATTCTCTGGGGTGTGGGAGGGGAGATTCTCGTGGGGTGGGGGCGATGACGGTGGGAGGGGAGATTCTCTGGGGGGTGGGGGCGATGACGGTGGGAGGGGAGATTCTCCGTGGGGGAGGGGAGATTCTCTGGGGATGATGATGGTGGGAGGGGAGATTCTCTGGGGTGGGGGCGATGACGGTGGGAGGGGAGATTCTCTTGGGGGTGGAGACGATGATGTGTGGGAGGGGAGATTCTCTGGGGTGGTGGCGATGATGGTGGAGGGGAGATTCTCGTGCGGGTGGGGTGATGACGTGGGAGGGAGATTCTCTGGGGGTGGAGACGATGATGG
Organism: Rana kukunoris; assembly: GCA_029574335.1. NCBI lineage: Eukaryota > Metazoa > Chordata > Amphibia > Anura > Ranidae > Rana > Rana kukunoris. The sequence continues at coordinate 15,623 of JAJQKJ010002629.1, read as the reverse complement.
TGGGAGGGGAGATTCTCTGGGGGTGGCGGCGATGATGGGTGGAGGGAATTCTCGTGGGGTGGGGGCGATGACGGGTGGGAGGGGAGATTCTCTGGGGGTGGGGGCGATGACGGTGGGTGGGGAGATTCTCCGTGGGGGAGGGGAGATTCTCTGGGGATGATGATGGTGGGAGGGGAGATTCTCTGGGGGGTGGGGGCGATGACGGTGGGAGGGGAGATTCTCTGGGGGGTGGAGACGATGATGGTGGGAGGGGAGATTCTCTGGGGGGTGGTGGCGATGATGGTGGGAGGGAGATTCTCGTGCGGGTGGGGTGATGACGGTGGGAGGGGAGAATCTCTGGGGTGGAGACGATGGTGGGAGGGAGATTCTCTGGGGGGTGGCGGCGATGATGGTGGGAGGGGAGATTCTCGTGGGGGTGGAGACGATGATGGTGGGAGGGGAGAGTCTCGTGGGGGTAATTCTGTGGGGAGGGGAGATTCCTCTGGGGGTGGGGCGATGATGGTGGGAGGGGAGATTCTCGTGGGGTGATGATGGTGGAGGGGAGATTCTCTGGGGTGGGCCGATGATGGTGGGAGGGTGATTCTCGTGGGGGTGATGGTGGGAGGGGAGATTCTCTGGGAGGGGGGGCGATGATGTGGAGGGGGAGATTCTCGTAAGGGTAATGAGGAGATTCTCTGTGGAGGGAGATTTCTCTGGGGGTGGGGTGATGATGGTGGGAGGGAGATTCTCTGGGTGGGGCAATGATGGTGGGAGGGGAGATTTCTCTGGTGGGGCGATGAAGGTGGGAGGGCAGATTCTCTGGGGATGATGATGGTGGGAGGGAAGGGTGGGGGCGATGATGGTGGGAGGGGAGATTCTCTGGGGGTAATGGGAGGGGAGATTCTCTGGGGGTGGGGGTGATGATGGTGGGAGGGGAGATTCTCTGGGGGGTGGGGGTGATGATGGTGGGAGGGGAGATTCTCTGGGGTGGGCGATGATGTGGGAGGGCAGATTCTCTGGGATGATGATGGTGGGAGGGAAGGGGTGGGCGATGATGGTGGGAGGGGAGATTCTCGTGGGGTAATGGGAGGGGAGATTCTCTGTGGGGGAGGGGAGATTCTCTGGGGGTGGGGGTGATGATGGTGGGAGGGGAGAATTCTCTGGGGGTGGCGATGATGGTGGGAGGGCAGATTCTCGTAGGGGTAATGGAGGGGAGATTCTCTGGGGGGTGGGGGTGATGATGGTGGGAGGGGAGATTCTCTGGGGTGGGGCGATGATGGTGGGAGGGGAGATTCTCTGGGGGTGGGGCGATGATGGTGGGAGGGGAGATTCTCTGGGGGTGGGGCGATGATGGTGGGAGGGCAGATTCTCTGGGGATGATGATGGTGGGAGGGAAGGGGTGGGGGCGATGATGGTGGGAGGGGAGATTCTCGTGGGGGTAATGGGAGGGGAGATTCTCTGTGGGGAGGGGAGATTCTCTGGGGGGTGGGGGCGATGATGGTGGGAGGGGAGATTCTCTGGGGGGTGGGGGCGATGATGGTGGGAGGGGAGATTCTCTTTGTGGGAGGTGTAATGAAAGGTGGGCGTGTCCTCGCCTGTCTCTGACTCCTCCCCTTCTCTCGGCAGTGTGGATAACAGTGAATATATGAGGAATGGCGACTTCCTCCCGACCCGCCTCCAGGCTCAGCAGGACGCCGTCAACATCGTCTGTCACTCCAAGACCCGGAGCAACCCCGAGAACAACGTCGGCCTCATCACCCTCGCCAAGTAAGGCGCCCCTCCCCCCCCCGTTCATCCCTGGATCTGGCCACACCCACGAGGGCTAAAGGGGAAACTCTATAGGCGGGAGGGGCTGCCATGCTGGCTCCTCCCCCTGGACTGAGGCGTCTTCCTCTGATATCGCCACAAGCTTCTCACAATGTATATTAGATGCAGCTAGTCAGGCCCCGCCCCATTTCCTGGCTGGAGATCTACACTGCTGGCCCCGCCCCTTTTATCAGTTCTGTTTAATCATTGGGCTCCTCCAGACTGACCACCATATTTTTGCATAACTCCTCCCACTGCTTACATCAGGGCTGAGGGCTCTTGGGAGGAGTACTGAGATGTTATCGGGAAGCTACGTACCGCCTCCCCTGCCGGCCCCTCCCACCGGCCATGATCTGAGAAGCCCAGAGGGGCCGCCCAGTGATGACATCACAGTGTGTACAATAACAATGTCCGTCCTTCTCTTCCAGTAACTGCGAGGTGCTGACCACCCTGACCCCGGACACGGGCCGCATCCTCTCCAAACTGCACTCCGTCCAGCCGATCGGGAACATCTGCTTCTGTACCGGCATCCGGATAGCACACGTATGTCCTGACCCGGGAGGGGGCGGGGCAAGGGGGGCGGGGTTCTGTACAGCCAATCGCTGATCTGTCATTTTGGTTCTCTCATCAGCTGTCGCTGAAACATCGTCAGGGGAAGAATCACAAGATGAGGATCATCGCCTTCGTAGGGAGTCCGGTGGAGGATAACGAGAAAGACGTAAGTCTCTGCGACGTCATCGGGGGCAGTCTCTGACCGTCTCCTGTATCATGTCTGCAGTCTCTGACTGTCCCCTGTATCATGTCTGCAGTCTCTGACTGTCTCCTGTATTATGTCTGCAGTCTCTGACCGTCTCCTGTATCATGTCTGCAGTCTCTGACTGTCCCCTGTATCATGTCTGCAGTCTCTGACTGTCCCCTGTATTATGTCTGCAGTCTCTGACCGTCCCCTGTATCATGTCTGCAGTCTCTGACTGTCCCCTGTATCATGTCTGCAGTCTCTGACTGTCCCCTGTATTATGTCTGCAGTCTCTGACCGTCCCCTGTATCATGTCTGCAGTCTCTGACTGTCCCCTGTATCATGTCTGCAGTATCTGACCGTCCCCTGTATTATGTCTGCAGTCTCTGACCGTCCCCTGTATTATGTCTGCAGTCTCTGACCGTCCCCTGTACTATGTCTGCAGTCTCTGACCGTCCCCTGTACTATGTCTGCAGTCTCTGACTGTCCCCTGTATTATGTCTGCAGTCTCTGACCGTCCCCTGTATCATGTCTGCAGTCTCTGACTGTCCCCTGTATCATGTCTGCAGTATCTGACCGTCCCCTGTATTATGTCTGCAGTCTCTGACCGTCCCCTGTATTATGTCTGCAGTCTCTGACTGTCTCCTGTATTATGTCTGCAGTCTCTGACCGTCCCCTGTATTATGTCTGCAGTCTCTGACCGTCCCCTGTATCATGTCTGCAGTCTCTGACTGTCCCCTGTATCATGTCTGCAGTCTCTGACTGTCCCCTGTATCATGTCTGCAGTATCTGACCGTCCCCTGTATTATGTCTGCAGTCTCTGACCGTCCCCTGTATCATGTCTGCAGTCTCTGACTGTCCCCTGTATCATGTCTGCAGTCTCTGACTGTCCCCTGTATTATGTCTGCAGTCTCTGACCGTCCCCTGTATCATGTCTGCAGTCTCTGACTGTCCCCTGTATTATGTCTGCAGTCTCTGACTGTCCCCTGTATTATGTCTGCAGTCTCTGACCGTCCCCTGTATCATGTCTGCAGTCTCTGACTGTCCCCTGTATCATGTCTGCAGTCTCTGACTGTCCCCTGTATTATGTCTGCAGTCTCTGACCGTCCCCTGTATCATGTCTGCAGTCTCTGACTGTCCCCTGTATCATGTCTGCAGTATCTGACCGTCCCCTGTATTATGTCTGCAGTCTCTGACCGTCCCCTGTATTATGTCTGCAGTCTCTGACTGTCCCCTGTATCATGTCTGCAGTCTCTGACTGTCCCCTGTATTATGTCTGCAGTCTCTGACCGTCCCCTGTATTATGTCTGCAGTCTCTGACCGTCCCCTGTATTATGTCTGCAGTCTCTGACCGTCCCCTGTATTATGTCTGCAGTCTCTGACTGTCCCCTGTATTATGTCTGCAGTCTCTGACTGTCCCCTGTATTATGTCTGCAGTCTCTGACCATCTCCTGTATCATGTCTGCAGTCTCTGACTGTCTCCTGTATCATGTCTGCAGTCTCTGACCATCTCTTCTAATCCTCGTCTTGTCTTCTTGCACTTTTATTATTATTGTGTAATTTTTGTGTGTTATAAATATAGATAAAAAAAAAGTTATTAAATCCCGCTATGGTGGGCGGGGACTAGCTGGCCACACCCCTCACATCTTATTGTTTTTCCCCCCTGCAGTTGGTGAAAATGGCGAAAAGGTTAAAGAAGGAGAAGGTCAGTGTGGACATCATCAACTTCGGGGAGGAGGTGAGTAGACGGGGCGCCCCTCTGATTGGCTGGCTGGATGGGGGGAGGGGATCACCACTTCTCAACATCTTCTGTTCTCTCACTCAGGAGCTGAATACGGAGAAGCTGACGGCGTTCATCAATACGCTGAACGGGAAGGACGGGACCGGGTCCCACCTGGTGACGGTGCCGCCAGGGCCCAGCCTGGCCGACCCCTCATCAGCTCCCCCATCCTGGCGGGAGAAGGCGGAGCCATGCTGGATTGGGGGCCAGTGACTTCGAGTTTGGGGTGGACCCCAGCGCTGACCCCGAGCTGGCTCTGGTGAGTGTCCGTCCCCCTGTGTGCCGCCCATGTGGGCGTGTCCTCGTCTGTCTGCCTCTCCCTTCCTCGCTTCTCCTCGCCTCTCCTCCCCCTTTCCTCGCCTCTCCTGCCCTTTCCTCGTCTCTCCTCCCCTTTCCTTGCCTCGTCTCTCCTCCCCTTTCCTTGCCTCGTCTCTCCTCCCCTTTCCTTGCCTCGTCTCTCCTCCCCTTTCCTTGCCTCGTCTCTCCTCCCCTTTCCTTGCCTCGTCTCTCCTCCCCTTTCCTTGCCTCGGCTCTCCTCCCCTTCCTTGCCTCGTCTCTCCTCCCTTTCCTTGCCTCGTCTCTCCTCCCCTTTCCTTGCCTCGTCTCTCCTCCCCTTTCCTTGCCTCGACTCTCCTCCCCTTTCCTTGCCTCGTCTCTCCTCCCCTTGCCTCGTCTCTCCTCCCCTTGCCTCGTCTCTCCTCCCCTTTCCTCGCCTCTCCTCCCCTTTCCTCGCCTCTCCTCCCCTTTCCTCGCCTCCCCTCCCCTTTCCTCGCCTCCCCTACCCTTTCCTCGCCTCTCCTCTCCTCCCCTTTCCTCGCCTCTCCTCTCCTCCCCTTTCCTCGCCTCTCCTCTCCTCCCCTTTCCTCGCCTCCCCTCCCCTTTTCCTCGCCTCCCCTCCCCTTTCCTCGCCTCTTCTCCTCCCCTTTCCTCGCCTCACTCTCCTCCCCTTTCCTTGCCTCGACTCTCCTCCCTTTCCTTGCCTCGACTCTCTCCCCTCACTCTCCTCCCCTTGCCTCGTCTCTCCTCCCCTTTCCTCGCCTCTCCTCCCCTTTCCTCGCCTCTCCTCCCCTTTCCTCGCCTCTCCTCCCCCTTTCCTCGCCTCTCCTCCCTTTCCTCGCCTCCCCCTCCCCTTTCCTCGCCTCCCCTCCCCTTTCCTCGCCTCCCCTCCCCTTTCCTCGCCTCTCCCTCTTCCTCTCCCTCCCCTTTCCTTGCCTCGTCTCTCCTCCCCTTTCCTTGCCTCGTCTCTCCTCCCCTTTCCATGCCTCGTCTTCTCCTCCCTTTCCTTGCCTCGACTCTCCTCCCCTTGCCTCGTCTCTCCTCCCCTTTCCTCGTCTCTCCTCCCCTTTCCTCGCCTCTCCTCCCCTTCCTCGCCTCTCCTCCCCTTTCCTCGCCTCTCCTCCCCTTTCCTCGCCTCTCCTCCCCTTTCCTCGCCTCTCCTCCCTTTCCTCCCTCCCCTCCCCTTTCCTCGCCTCCCCTCCCCTTTTCCTCGCCTCCCCCTCCCCTTTCCTCGCCCACCCCTCCCCTCCCCTTTCCTCGCCTCCCCTCTCCTCCCCTTTCCTCGCCTCCCCTCTCCTCCCCTTTCCTCGCCTCTCCTCTCCTCCCCTTTCCTCGCCTCTCCTCTCCTCCCCTTTCCTCGCCTCTCCTGCCCTTTCCTCGTCTCTCCTCCCCTTTCCTTGCCTCGTCTCTCCTCCCCTTTCCTTGCCTCGTCTCTCCTCCCCTTTCCTTGCCTCGTCTCTCCTCCCCTTTCCTTGCCTCGTCTCTCCTCCCCTTTCCTTGCCTCGTCTCTCCTCCCCTTTCCTTGCCTCGTCTCTCCTCCCCTTTCCTTGCCTCGTCTCTCCTCCCCTTTCCTTGCCTCGTCTCTCCTCCCCTTTCCTTGCCTCGTCTCTCCTCCCCTTTCCTTGCCTCGTCTCTCCTCCCCTTTCCTTGCCTCGTCTCTCTCCTCCCCGCCTCCCCTCCCCTTTCCTCGCCTCTCCTCCCCTTTCCTCGCCTCTCCCCTCCTCCCCTTTCCTCGCCTCTCCTCTCCTCCCCTTTCCTCGCCTCTCCTCTCCTCCCTTTCCTCGCCTCTCCTCTCCTCCCCTTTCCTCGCCTCCCCTCCCCCTTTCCTCGCCTCCCCTCCCCTTTCCTCGCCTCTCCTCCCCCTTTTCCTCGCCTCTCCTCCCCTTTCCTCGCCTCGCCTCTCCTCCCCTTCCTCGCCTCGTCTCTCCTCCCCTTTCCTTGCCTCGACTCTCCTCCCCTTCCTTGCCTCGACTCTCCTCCCCTTGCCTTTCTCTCCTCCCCTTCCTCGCCTCTCCTCCCCTTCCTCGCCTCTCCTCCCCTTTCCTCGCCTCTCCTCCCCTTTCCTCGCCTCTCCTCCCCCTTGTCCTCGCCTCCCCTCCCCTTTCCTCGCCTCCCCTCCCCTTTCCTCGCCTCCCCTCCCCTTTCCTCGCCTCTCCTCTCCTCCCCCTTTCCTTGCCTCGTCTCTCCTCCCCTTTCCTTGCCTCGTCTCTCCTCCCTTTCCTTGCCTCGTCTCTCCTCCCCTTCCTTGCCTCGTCTCTCCTCCCCTTTCCTTGCCTCGTCTCTCCTCCCCTTTCCTTGCCTCGACTCTCCTCCCCTTGCCTCGTCTCTCCTCCCCTTTCCTCGTCTCTCCTCTCCCCTTTCCTCGCCTCTCCCTCCCCTTTCCTCCTCGCCTCTCCTCCCCTTTCCTCCTCGCCTCCCCTCCCCCTTTCCTCGCCTCCCCTCCCCGCCCTTCCTCGCCTCCCCTCCCCTTTCCTCGCCTCCCCTCCCCTTTCCTCGCCTCCCCTCCCCTTTCCTCGCCTCCCCTCTCCTCCCCATTCCTCGCCTCCCCTCTCCTCCCCTTTCCTCGCCTCTCCTCTCCTCCCCTTTCCTCGCCTCTCCTCTCCTCCCCTTTCCTCGCCTCTCCTCTCCTCCCCTTTCCTCGCCTCTCCTCTCCTCCCCTTTCCCTCCTCGCCTCTCCTCCCCCTTTCCTCGCCTCTCCTCCCCCTTTCCTCGCCTCTCCTCCCCTTTCCTCGCTCTCTCCCCTTTCCTCGCCTCTCCTCCCCCTTTCCTCGCCTCTCCTCCCCTTTCTCGCCTCTCCTCCCCTTTCCTCGCCTCTCCTCCCCTTTCCTCCCCTTTCCTCCCTCTCCCTCCCCTTTTCCTCGCCTCTCCTCCCCTTTCCCGCCCTCCTCGTCCTCCCCTTTCCTCGCCTCTCCTCCTTTCCTCGCCTCTCCTCTCCCTTTCCTCGCCTCGCCTCTCCTCCCCTTTCCTCGCCCGCCTCTCCTCCCCTTTCCTCGCCTCGCCTCTCCCTCCCCTTTCCTCGCCTCGCCTCTCCTCCCCTTTCCTCGCCTCGCCTCTCCTCCCCTTTCCTCGCCTCGCCTCTCCTCCCCTTGCCTCGCCTCGCCTCTCCTCCCCCTTTCCTCGCCTCGCCTCTCGCCTCTCCCCCCTTTCCTCTCCCTCCCTCTCCTCCCCTTTCCTCGCCTCGCCTCTCCTCCCCTTTCCCTCCCTCGCCTCTCCTCCCCTTTCCTCGCCTCGCCTCCTCCTCCCCTTGCCTCGCCTCGCCTCTCCTCCCCTTTCCCCTCGCCTCCCCCTCCTCCCCTTTTCCTCGCCTCGCCTCTCCTCCCCTTTCCTCGCCTCGCCTCTCCTCCCCCTTTCCTCGCCTCGCCTCTCTCCCCTTCCTCGCCCGCCTCTCACCCCTTTCCTCGCCTCGCCTCTCCTCCCCTTTCCCTCGCCTCGCCTCTCCTCCCCTTTCCTCGCCTCGCCTCTCACCTCACCCTTGTCCTCGCCTCGCCTCTCCTCCCCTTTCCATCGCCTCGCCTCTCCTCCCCTTTCCTCGCCTCGCCTCTCCTCCCCTTTCCTCGCCTCGCCTCTCCTCCCCTTATCCCCTCGCCTCGCCTCTCCTCACCCTTTCCTCCCTCGCCTCTCCTCCCCTTCCTCGCCTCGCCTCTCCTCCTCCTCCCCTTTCCTCCCTCCCTCTCCTCTCCTCACCCTTTCCCCTCCTCTCCTCTCCTCTCCTCCCTTTCCTTTCCCCTCGCCTCGCCTCTCCTCATCCTTCTCCCCTTTCCTTTTTCTCTCCTTTTTTTCCTCGCTCGCCTCTCCTCTCCTCCCCTTTCCCTCGCCTCTCCTCCTCCTCCCCTTTCCTCGCCTCTCCTCTCCTCCCCTTTCCTCGCCTGCGCCTCTCCTCCCCTTTCCTCGCCTCGCCTCATCCTCCAAGTTGTACACAGAATATCCTGTCACTGCTCAGTATAATATTTTCGGGCCCCTGTTCATTGTTCTTTTTACCGCTCTTCCTATTGGTCAGGCTCTCCGTGTGTCTATGGAGGAACAGAGGCAGCGGCAGGAGGAGGGAGGCCAGAGAACTGCCGCTGTGTCAGCCGCCGAGGCCGGAATCCGCCTCCACAGCCGGAATGGTGAGCGTTTATCGGGTGTAGTGCCCCCTTGTGTGTGGCATGTGGTCCCCCCCCCCCCCCTTGTGTGTGGCATGTGGTCCCCCCCCCTTGTGTGTGGCATGTGGTCCCCCCCCCCCCCCCCCCGTTGTGGCATGTGGTCCCCCCCCTTGTGTGTGGCATGTGGTCCCCCCCCCTGTGTGTGGCCCCCCCCTGACATGACCCCCCCGGTGTTGTGTTTCAATTCTGATGAGGCGTTGCTGAAGATGACCATCGACAGCAGGAAGGCGGGCGCAGCGGACTGCCGGACTTCAGCAGTATGACGGAGGATGAGCAGATCGCATACGCCATGCAGATGTCACTACAGGGCGCCGGTATGTTGGGGGGGGGGGGGGAATTGTACCCCATTACGTGGGTATGGGGGGGAGTACACCTGTATATAGTTACCTCGGTATTAGATGAAGGGGGTGCACTGTACACCATTACCTGGGTATTGGAAGGGGGAGGGGAGTACACCTGTACAATGTTACCTGGGTATTAGAAGAGGGAGGGGAGTACACCTGTACAATGTTACCTGGGTATATGGAAGGGGGAGGGGAGTACACCTGTACAATGTTACCTGGGTATTAGAAGGGGGAGGGGAGTACACCTGTACAATGTTACCTGGGTATTAGAAGGGGAGGGGAGTACACCTGTACAATGTTACCTGGGTATTAGAAGGGGGGGAGGGGAGTACACCTGTACAATGTTACCTGGGTATTGGAAGGGGGGAGGGGAGTACACCTGTACAATGTTACCTGGGTATTAGAAGGGGAGGGGAGTACACCTGTACAATGTTACCTGGGTATTGGAAGGGGGGAGGGGAGTACACCTGTACAATGTTACCTGGGTATTAGAAGGGGGAGGGAGTACACCTGTACAATGTTACCTGGGTATTGGAAGGGGGGGAGGAGTACACCTGTACAATGTTACCTGGGTACTGGATGGTCACATCAGTAGTTTGCTATGGCTGTAGTATTGGAGCTCTGTCTCCCCCTAGTGGCTATAAATAGACACCACACACCCGTAATCTACTTCCTGTCTCTCTTGAGTATTGATCGGTGTATCAGCCAATTAGTATTGATCGGTGTATTATTGTTTGATTGAACCCGTCTCTCTTCCTCTAGAATTCGCCCAGGCGGAATCCGGGGATCTGGACAGCAGTGGGGTGATGGACACCTCAGAACCCGCAAGGTAATTAATAACAGCCCCCCCACGGTATGAGGCGTCTATGCCCCCCCTCTCTCCCTCCCCCCACTAACCAATTCCCTTCTTTGTGCCCCCCCCCCCCCCCCCCCCCCCCGGTATGGGTCGTGTCTATGCCCCTCCTCTCTCTCCCCCCCCTCCACTAAATCGGTGCCCCCCCCCTTGTGTCCCCCCCCCCCAGGAGGAGGATGACTATGGACGTCATGCAGGACCCGGAGTTCCTGCAGAGCGTTCTGGAGAACCTCCCCGGCGTGGATCCGAACAACGAAGCCATCCGGAACGCCATGGGCTCTCTGGCCTCCCAGTCCACCAAGGACCCCAAGAAAGACAAGAAGGAGGAGGAGAAAAAATAGGGGCGGAGCCGAGTGCTCAGTATACGGGGGAGGGGGAGGGGATTGGGGTGTTACATTGTTTTTTTGGTTCTAGTTATTATTAAATTTTCGCATATTGCGCTTCTAACCGACCCCCCGCGTTGTGTCTGTGATTGGGGGAGGGGCACTTCACTTCTAACTGATATTACTGTTATTTGCAGTCTAGGTCTGTGCCCCACTGTGAGGGGTTCCCCCCCCCCATCCCTGTGCCCCACTATGAGGGGTTCCCGCCATCCCTGTGCCCCATTGTGAGGGGTTCCCGCCATCCCTGTGCCCCATTGTGAGGGGTTCCCGCCATCCCTGTGCCCCATTGTGAGGGGTTCCCGCCATCCCTGTGCCCCATTGTGAGGGGTTCCCGCCATCCCTGTGCCCCCATTGTGAGGGGTTCCCCCCCGCCATCCCTGTGCCCCATTGTGAGGGGTCCCGCCATCCCTGTGCCCCATTGTGAGGGGTTCCCCGCCATCCCTGTGCCCCATTGTGAGGGTTCCCTTTATCCCCGTGCCTATTGTGAGGGGTTCCCTGTGCCCCATTGTGAGGGTTTCCCTCCATCCCTGTGCCCCATTGTGAGGGGTTCCTTCCATCCCTGTGCCCCATTGTGAGGGGTTCCCTCCATCCCTGTGCCCCATTGTGAGGGGTTCCCTCCGTCCCTGTGCCCCATTGTGAGGGGTTTCCCTCCGTCCCTGTGCCCCATTGTGAGGGGGTTCCCTCCATCCCTGTGCCCCATTGTGAGGGGTTCCCACCATCCCTGTGCCCATGTGAGGGGTTCCCACCATCCCTGTGCCCCATTGTGAGGGGTTCCCTGTCCTCATTGTGAGGCGTCCCCACTATCCCTGTGCCCCATTGTGAGGGGTTCCCTCCATCCCTGTGCCCCATTGTGAGGGGTTCCCTCCATCCCTGTGCCCCATTGTGAGGGGTTCCCTCCATCCCTGTGCCCCATTGTGAGGGGTTCCCTCCATCCCTGTGCCCCATTGTGAGGGGTTCCCTGTGCCCCATTGTGAGGGGTTCCCACCATCCCTGTGCCCCATTGTGAGGGGTTCCCTCCATCCCTGTGCCCCATTGTGAGGGGTTTCCTCCATCCCCGTGCCCCATTGTGAGGGGTTCCCTCCATCCCTGTGCCCCATTGTGAGGGGTTCCCTCCATCCCTGTGCCCCATTGTGAGGGGTTCCCTCCATCCCTGTGCCCCATTGTGAGGGGTTCCCTCCATCCCTGTGCCCCATTGTGAGGGGTTCCCTCCATCCCTGTGCCCCATTGTGAGGGGTTCCCTCCATCCCTGTGCCCCATTGTGAGGGGTTCCCTCCATCCCTGTGCCCCATTGTGAGGGGTTCCCTCTATCCCTGTGCCCCATTGTGAGGGATTCCCTCTATCCCTGTGCCCCATTGTGAGGGGTTCCCTCCATCCCTGTGCCCCATTGTGAGGGGTTCCCTCCATCCCTGTGCCCCATTGTGAGGGGTTCCCTCCCTCCCTGTGCCCCATTGTGAGGGGTTCCCTCCCTCCCTGTGCCCCATTGTGAGGGGTTCCCTCCCTCCCTGTGCCCCATTGTGAGGGGTTCCCTCCCTCCCTGTGCCCCATTGTGAGGGGTTCCCTCCCTCCCTGTGCCCCATTGTGAGGGGTTCCCTCCCTCCCTGTGCCCCATTGTGAGGGGTTCCCTCCCCTCCCCGTGCCCCATTGTGAGGGGTTCCCAGTAATACTCTCGGCAGACTTTCCATGTGAGTTCGGAGGCGGAGACTCTTGCATCTGTTTTAATTGATAGCGCACACACATACCGGAGCGCAGTACAGTGGGCGTGGATCTACATCTGCCACGCTGAGCGCTATAACTGCAATAGAGGGCGGGGCTTCCATTGTACCATTCTTATACAGGAGGAGGAGCCTGCAGGCCGTGTCTTGCCTCTAATTGGCTGGTTCATGCCGTCGGTTGATATTCCATTTAGAAGTGGAGGATTCTGGGTATTCCTAGATGAGCCGACATATAAAATACAATTTAGCTTGTGTCCTCCAGGGGTGTGGCCTGTGCTCCTCAGGGGTTGGGTTTGTTCTGGTAGGTGGCGGCCTTGCCGGTCGCTGTAGCTGGGTTGGCGCTATGCTGGTTCTAGGCGTATAATAGACGAAGGGTGGGGTGGTGAGTTCCGGGGGTCGGGTCAGAACCTCCATCAGGCAGGAAGACTGGTGCGCCCTCTGCTGGAGCTGCGGGTACAATACACATCATTTCAGGGATCACATGGGCTGCCTCGTCCAATAGAGAGAGCTCATTTTCTCTTAGCCAATCAGAAGTCAGTAATGAAAGATGCCGAACGTGCCACAACCTGCGGCAGCCAATCAGAAAAGAGAGAGAGAGGCATGGGAGGAGCTTACTTACCTGGCAGGGTGGTGACCAGGTAGATCGGCTTGTTGTTGCACAGGAGGGTCACCAGGCTGCCCAAGGAGCCGACCCGACCACGCAGGACGTCCAGCGACAACCCCAACGTGATGTTCTTCTGCGGGGGGGGGGAAGAGATGAGACGTGATTGGTCAGGGTCCTGGGAGAGCCTGCAAGGTGGGTGGGTCCTATACTGGGGGGGAGTGGGTGGGTCTTATACTGGAGGAGCCTGCGGGCTGGGCGAGTCCTCTACTCGAGGAAGCCTGTGTTGTGGGTGGGTCCTATACTGGGAGAGCCTGCAAGGTGGGTGGGTCCTATACTGGGGGAGTGGGTGGGTCTTATACTGGAGGAGCCTGCGGGGTGGGCGAGTCCTCTACTCGAGGAAGCCTGTGTTGTGGGTGGGTCCTATACTGGGAGAGCCTGCAAGGTGGGTGGGTCCTATACTGGGGGAGTGGGTGGGTCTTATACTGGAGGAGCCTGCGGGGTGGGCGAGTCCTCTACTCGAGGAAGCCTGTGTTGTGGGTGAGGGGGGGGGGGGGGGGGGGTCCTATACTGGGGAGATGCCTGCAAGGTGGGTGGGTCTTATACTGGGGGAGTGGGGTGGGTCATATACTGGAGGAGCCTGCGGGGTGGGCGAGTCCTATACTCGAGGAAGCCTGTGTTGTGGGTGGGTCCTATACTGGGAGAGCCTGCAAGGTGGGTGGGTCCATAACTGGGGGAGTGGGTGGGTCTTATACTGTAGGAGCCTGCGGGGTGGGCGAGTCCTCTACTTGAGGAAGCCTGTGTTGTGGGTGGGTCTATACTGGGAGAGCCTGCAAGGTGGGTGGGTCCTATACTGGGGGGAGTGGTGGGTCTTATACTGGAGGAGCCTGCGGGGTGGGCGAGTCCTATACTCGAGGAGCCTGTGTTGTGGGTGGGTCCTATACTGGAGAGCCTGCAAGGTGGGTGGGTCCTATACTGGAGGAGCCTGCGGGGTGGGCGAGTCCTATACTTGAAGAAATAAATATAAAGTGTATATATTGCGCCAAACCAAGTGAGCTTCTGGGCAGGCCAGCACAACAAAAGATAATTGTGAAAACAGTGTAAAAATAAAATAAAATGCAGCGCCCAAACCAAAAGGGCCTCAGTAGAGGGAGAACCCTGTATAATAATAGTGACGTGAAAAAGTGTAATCTTAGAGAACACTATACTAGATCATTGAATCACCAAAATCCAGTAATAATAAAACTACTTGTCAAACTGAGCCAAGGAAAAGAACACTGTAGAGAAGGGAACTTACGATTCAGATTCCAATCTTGGCCTTCGTTGGCATAATGGAATTAGCATGTGTCTACAGTGAGTTAATAAGCTATACCTCCCGTGCAAGGGGTATGGTGCACAGCACAAATATGTATATATAGGTGCAATAAATCAATAAATTAATACTGTTCAACATGCATATAGACAGTCCATGCACCCAATAGGTGTAGAAACACAAAAATTCCTCTTGAGTGGAGATACAAAATATCAACAGTGGAATCCTCAGTGATAGTATGGTAAGAATGGACACCCTTACCGGACAAGATGACTCGCACTACACCTTACGGTGGGGAGTCTTTCAGGCCTGTATGGACCGGTTGTCCTCTCTGGTCACCTCCAGTTGTTCGCTTTGCGGTATGTTGTGTCCAAGGATTCGCTGAGGTTTTCCGGTGAAAAGAGCGAGTTCCGTGATAGTACTCAATTATTGTTGCATTGAGGAATAAAAAAGAAAAAAAAAAAACTCCTCATAGTGTAAAAAATGTAATGCACTTCACAGTAATAAGTAGTGTTGAGCAGAATACGCCATATTCGATTTCCGCGATATATCTCGAATATATATGTCCGAATATTCGAGATATATTCGCTAAATACGAATATTCGTGATATTTTTTGGAAATTAAATTATTGCGAATTTTCGCTATTGCGAATGCGAATTGCGATTGCGAATGCGAAATTTCGAGAAATGCGGAAGGAGCACTCTGATTGGCTCAGAATATTCGTGATATATTACAATACAAAATAATTGCGAATTTCGAGAAATGCGGAATGGAGCACTCTGATTGGCTCAGAATATTCGTGATATTTTACAATACAAAATAATTGCGAATATTCGAGAAATGCGGAAGGAGCACTCTGATTGGCTCAGAATATTCGTGATATTTTACAATACAAAATAATTGCGAAATTTCGAGAAATGCGGAAGGAGCACTCTGATTGGCTCAGAATATTCGTGATATTTTACAATACAAAATAATTGCGAATATTCGAGAAATGCGGAAGGAGCACTCTGATTGGCTCAGAATATTCGTGATATTTTACAATACAAAATAATTGCGAAATTTCGAGAAATGCGGAAGGAGCACTCTGATTGGCTCAGAATATTCGTGATATATTACAATACAAAATAATTGCGAAATTTCGAGAAATGCGGAAGGAGCACTCTGATTGGCTCAGAATATTCATGATATATTACAATACAAAATAATTGCGAAATTTCGAGAAATGCGGAATGGAGCACTCTGATTGGCTCAGAATATTCGTGATATATTACAATACAAAGTAATTGCGAATATTCGAGAAATGCGGAATGGAGCACTCTGATTGGTTTAGAATATTCGTGATATTTTACAATACAAAGTAATTGCGAATATTCGAGAAATGCGGAAGGAGCACTCTGATTGGCTCAGAATATTCGTGATATATTACAATACAAAGTAATTGCGAATATTCGAGAAATGCGGAAGGAGCACTCTGATAGATCTAAAATGTTACTATCAAAGGCTCCAATACAAAGAGAACAGAAAGCTCCCGCTCTGATCTTGAACTACAACTCTCAGCATAGAGATGTGGAAAAGATCATCAAGAAATATTGGTATATTCTACAGAGCGACAAAGATCTGTGTCAAATACTCCCGGAGAAACCACAGATTATGTACAAAAAGGCGCCTACATTAAAGATCTAGTGGTCAAGTCGG